>CM058240.1:86717189-86882049 GCA_030180135.1 Orychophragmus violaceus
TTCATGTGTAAAATTCAAATTTTGACGAAGTTCTTGGTGATTATGGCATGGCTTGATAGCTCGTGTAGAAAAATCTGTTTTGATCACAAGTTCATGGGGGAATGAGCCGTTTTCCCCATTACATAACAAGTAATTGTTGGAGCTCATGGAGAAATTGGCTGGAGATCTCGATATTTTTCAGTACTCGTTCTACGACTTCTTCAGCTCGATCCAAAGAAAGAGTTTTCAAGCCTGAGTCTTACACTAAGTCCTTTTGATCAAT
Source organism: Orychophragmus violaceus (assembly GCA_030180135.1). Taxonomy (NCBI): domain Eukaryota; kingdom Viridiplantae; phylum Streptophyta; class Magnoliopsida; order Brassicales; family Brassicaceae; genus Orychophragmus; species Orychophragmus violaceus. The sequence goes on from CM058240.1 coordinate 86,717,452, forward strand.
ACATTCACCAAGACAACATTTTCAAGCCCGATGCAATAATTCTTGTTGTTGTAGCATTCGTGACGGGTACCGCTGCTTGTTGCGAGAGTATTGGCTCTGTACACAGGACATGTTGTGGAGCCAACAACGTATGTACCAAACCGGAAGAGTATGTTTTCTTCGATGTTAATCATTTGACACAAGATGTGAACTTCCATAGCACATTTGATGTGGGATGCAGACCCCCGAGTCATCGGACACAACAATCTCGTTGGGCTTCTCCTACTTCCTTTCGAAATATTTGACGTTAGATCTAGACAGAACAAGATCCATAGCATCTACAATGTCCAAAGGATTAACCAAGTTGGTCACTACAAGAAAACACGCCCTTTACCGACGGATTTACCTACGGAAAAAATGTCGTCGGAAATTCCTGACGAAAATCTGACCCATCCTCGACGGTAATATATTCGTCGGGTATTCGTCAGTAATTCCCGACGGATTCTCTCTCTATCGGGAATTACCGATGGAATATCGACGGAATCTGTTATCCTTCGGTTAGTTATCGGTTCAGTATAACCGATAATAGATACGTTAATCTAGCCATTTAGGTATTCGTTGGTTCGACTAGAAACTGGCGGATTTCCGATGAAGAACGGCTATTTCTGTCGGTTAGGTTCCTAGAAATACCAAATGGTTTCTCTCTCTCTCTCTCTCTCTCTCTCTCTCTCTCTCTCTCTCTCTCTCTCTCTCTCTCTCTCTCTCTCTCTCTCTCTCTCTCTCTCTCTCTCTCTCTCTCTCTCTCTCTCTCTCATCTCCTCTCTCTCTCTCTCTCTTCTCTCTCTCTCTCTCTCTCTCTCTCTCTCTCTCTCTCTCTCTCCAATAGACCCTCTTATGGATGGAGAAGCTTGATGGCAGCCAAACCATTATTACTATCAGGTCTTAGGAAGACTATAGGTTTGGGATTCGGTACTAGAGTTTGGAGTGAACCTTGGATCCCCGATTACCCGGCTCGTGCTCCAAGGAGCATCAATAATGAGATTGATCCACACCTTTATGTGAATTCACTCATTGATTTTGAGACAAAGCGATGGAAGTTCGACCGTCTTCGAGAATTTTTTCCGCCAGACAATATTTCCCTCATTTTGGGATTACATTCGAGCAAGTTAGTCTCGAACGATAACTATTGTTGGACCCACACTAAATCGGGAAATTACACTGTAAAGTCCGGATATTGGGCCGTGAGAGCTCTCTCTCGCCCGACTTGCGAACTCCCTTTTCAGGGTCCAAGTACTACGGTACTCAAGGCGCAAGTTTGGAAGTTAAAAACCACTCGAAAAATTAAACATTTTGTGTGGCAATGTTTATCGGGTTTCTTACCCACTTGTGATTCTCTTGCATATCGCCATATTGGCAGAGACTCTACATGCCCTAGATGTGGTATGGATAAAGAGACTATCAATCATGCTATCTTTGAATGTCCCTCGGCTCGTCAAGCGTGGGCACTTTCGCCTATTCCATCTGCCCCTCACTTATTCCCGATCTCATCGGTGTTTTCTAATCTGGATTTCCTCTTTTGGAGAGCGAAAGAATGGATGGATAATGAGGAGTCTATTGGTTTCTTTCCATGGCTCATGTGGTTTATTTGGAAGGCCCGCAATAGGAAAGTATTTGAAATTTTTGATGAAGATCCTAGATCGACTCTAGAGAAAGCTAGGCTTGAAGCAGAAGCTTGGAGGAAAGCAAATGTGAAGGAGGAGGAAAACCATCTTTTGGCCCCTTCTCAAAGCTGCTCCCCACCCACTGTTGCATCACCAGCAAGCGTCTCGTGCTTCACTGATGGTTCTTGGGATGGATCGGATACGATAAGTGGGCAAGGTTGGGTTGTCCAACAAGGAAATGAGATCGTGCATTTAGGCCTTAAGGGCTCTAGGAGAAGCCTATATCCCCTTCATGCTGAGCTCGAGTCCCTCCTCTGGGCTGTGAAATGCCTTCAGAAATTACAGCTTACCAGCGCTTGTTTCTTCTCGGATTGTTTGGAACTCATTAGTATGCTCAAGGATCCAATGGAGTGGCCATCCTTCTCGTCAAAATTGGAAGACTTTAAAATCCTTAGGAATCTTTTTCCCAAATTTTGTATTAAGTTTGTTAGTAGAAAGTTTAACACCTGTGCGGATTATCTTGCTAAGAAATCTAGAGCGTGTGGCCTTTTATTTTCCCATGTAAGCACATCGGTTCCCGACTGGCTCTCCCTTGAGGAGAGTCGAGCACCGAATTCTTAATAAAATGGAGTTTTTGATGCCAAAAAAAAAAAGCTACTTGGCCTAATATGGATACGACTCATGAACCCACGTGTTTAGCACCATAAGCACTCCAACTTGTAGATCATCGATCGCCGCAAAGAGAACTCAATCACCAGAAACCGCAAGTCCAAATCGTTAATCACCATAGGATACCCATGTGCTGGTCACAACTTCAAAAAGAGATCAGCTGAAAACACTGAGAAAGAGAATAGTCTTTAAGCATCACCGGGAATCATCGCCGTCGAAAGGCTCCTTCACCGTCTTGACTCAAGTTAGTGGTCGAGACATAGCCCATCAACAAGCTCCTCCTTGAGAGTGGTAGAAGCGAGGAATATATTAATTCTTTAATCAATTACTCCGACGTGAAGGAAAAGAGGAAGATGGATTGAGAACTCGCGCAAAAGACGAAAAATCCGGTACAACACCAAAATTTATTCAACCCTATAAACAGAAAGAGTAAAAAAAACTCAAGAATCGTAGATCAATCGGCTTGTTCTTCTAAAAGATTAGTGTGCGGGAAGAAGAGAAAGCGTGAAACTACAATTGTAGAAAGGAAAATTTCTCTCTGCAACGAGTTACAATTTAAATAGTAATTATTGGCGAATCTATTATATAATAGTTTTTTTTCTCTCTAACTAAAATATCCACATCATCAAAATATCATTAATTTCACATAAAACATTAATTTAATTTATTAGTTCTACATTAATTCATTAATTTAACTTTTTATTAACTTCACTTATTAAAAATCACTAAATCTAAAATCATAATATCTAATTATTTAGGCACATATTAACACCATTTCTTAAAATTCTACAATAGTAATAGTATATTCAAATTCCAAAAAATAAAACACCATGTGATTCACAAACTTTTTAAGAATATATCGGAAAACATTACATGAATCGAAGATGAAAATTTTTTGTAAGAATATAAATATAAGTAATAATATTATATAAAGGACAATTAAATTATGAAGGAATAATGTCTTAGCAAAAACAAATATATAAGTGAATATATAAAAACTACAATGGAAAGATCTAAGAAGAAAAAACAAAAGACAAAATCTAAATATAAAAGAAAAAACAAATATTTTACGTCATATATTGCAAAAAAATAAATATTTCACGACATAAATGAAAGATAATGAATTTACTAATTGGATCAACAAAATATATTATAAATACAGTCCAAATAAAAGTTTTTTGAGAAAAAAGAAACAATCTCATGTAACTAAAATCAGTACATATTTAAAATGTATTAAACAACTTCCCAAATACGAATAAATTACAAAAAAAAAAAACTAAACGTCTAATAAAATCATAAAATACCCATCGTTATAAAATCATAAAAAGCCCATGATGTGACACATCATTTGGCCAGCTATCTCTAGGTTCCGAATGGTAACAGCGGATCAGACGGTGCGGGATAAGCGGATCAGACGGTGCAGAACAATTCAGTGCGGTTTTTACGGAAGAAATGCACTATGCAGAATAAGTGCGGTTAATGCGGGACAAGCGGTACATAAAAGTGTTTGAATGGTGAAAACAAGTTGTATGCGGTATAAGATAAATGTTTGAATGGTAAAATGACAAAAGTGGTGCGGGATGCATTTTAAAGTAAATATTTGAATAGAAAAAACATTGATTTATTGAATATGTGAATTAAATATTTAAAAAAATATATTACTATATTAGAAAGAATTTTGATTATTTTTTTAAAATGATTAATTTGGTTTATTTTAGGTAAATTCAGTTAATTCGGTTAATTATGGATAAATTCGGTTATTTCGAATGAATTTAGTTCGATTTGGTTCAATTATTTTCTATTTTGTTTTAGTAAATCGGTATATCATGTTTAAAATAAATATAAATCGATTTAAAAATACAAATAACCGATAACCGAACCGAAGTGATAACCAAATTTACTTTGTCAATCTTACCGAAATAACCGAATCTTACTGAAATAACTGAATTTAAATCAATTCGATTATCGGTTCGGTTTGGTCTGACCGAATTGTTTTAGGTTCTTTACATTCGGTAACGGTACAAATCACTAAGGAATGATGACTATCACAAATAAAATAGAGAAAAGGCATAAAATAGCACAAAAAACATACATTGTCATATATATAGCACCAAGGAAAATAATTCACATTTTTAGCATTATTTTAATTACAAAGACTTTTATAGCATTATGTAATTTAGGGTTTAGGGTTAATTATTTAAGGTTTAGGGTTTATTATTTAAGGTTTAGGATTTAGTATTTAGGGTTTAGGGTTTATTATTTAAAGTTTAGGGTTTAGTATTTAGGGTTTAGGGTTTAGGATTTAAGATTAAGGGATAGGGCTAATATAGTGATAAAACATGTTTTTGTGCTATTTTTATGATTTTTCTTCCTTGTTGATATATTTATGATAAGACATGTTTTTGTGCCATTTTTGCGATTTGCCCAATAAAATACAGCTACATTAATTATTAAATTATTAAATTCTTAAATTATTCAAAATATTTCCTTTTCTATATAAACTGTAGTAGTTGATAAAAAAGAATATATAGGATTTTTCAAAAAAAAAAAACAGTTGAATTAGAAGAACAAAAAATAGAATATGCACTTCAACAGTGTTTAAAACACTACACATGTGATGATTATCAATTAAAGTGTGGTTCAAGAGTAGCTATTATAGGATATAGAGTTTGGTTTACATTGGTTTACTCATATTGTATAGCTTGGTTATTAGCTTTTGTTTAGTCATAGTATTTAAACTCAATGTATCGTAAATTGTAAATCAAGTTGAGTGTTTATACAGAGATATTTTCTCTTCTTCTTCATCACAAATTCTCTCAACTTCCATGATCAATCACAAATGGTAAAATGGTATCAGAGCGTTGAGATCTAAAAACCTCAACCGATTCCTTTTTTCTTCCGCTAATTTCATCAAATTCATCTTCATCGAGCCCCAGTCTCATCGAATAGAGCTCCAATTTCTCTGAAACGAGCTTTGATTCTTCTTTTTCTTAGCTTGATTATCAGATTCGAGTGCTGTTCTTCTTGTTTCGAGACTGTATTTCCTCGATTGATCGTTTTTCATCTTCTTCGGCTTGATCTGTCAGTCAAGCTTGAATCTCATCAAATCATCTTCATCGAGCCCCAATCTCTTCAAAACGAGCTCCAATTCCTCTGAATCGAGCTTAGATATCTTCATTTCTTAGCTTGATTATCAGATTCGAGTTCTATTCATTTGATTTCGAGATCGGCTTTCCTCGATATTCTGATTTGTTTTTCACTTCACGATCCATTTCTGTAGTTGATTCGAGCTTCTCCTTCCTATTTCCTGTGCGATTTGTGCTTATATCTCTCTGATCTGAGCTTAAATCGATGTCAACGGTGAAACCGCAAGGAGATTTCGCATATCCTACAACTACACCGGATTCGCTGAAGGTTTCATCACCGAAGGTTCTTGATGATCCTTCTGGTTCTTCAGATCGTGTGGATCTGGTTCAATCTCTCTCTGTGAGTTTGCTATTTGCAAATAGTCATCTGGAGCGAGAGTATTGGTTTGATTTCCCGATGGTTATTGTGAAGATGTTTCTGCGTATATCCAGTAGATCTGCCGTTGCGACGAGTTCTGCTCCTGTTCCTGGAGTTTGTCCTCGATTTGTCGCTGTGATGTGCTCGATTCCTGTTCCCGGAGTTTCTTTTGCCTTCACATCCGCGGAATTTCAAGATCCAGTTGATTCGCATCTCTTTCGTCATCGTGATAAGCCTTTTGGCTCTTTGTCATCTCGCGTTGCTTCAGATATACCACGGGAGAGTTGTTTCTCCTTCTGTTCATGGCGCACATACAGTGAAGTGGTATGCAGTTTTCTAATCCCCTTGCTCAGTGTAGATACATGTTCTGGAATGATCTCTGTAGAGTTTGGAAGTATCTGTGATGGTGAATGTATTGTTGCGTTCTGGCCTAGTTTCGGACGTAGATATGCACATAGAAAGGGGGAGCTTCACTTAGCTTTTATGCCAAATCTTGTGGAGTTTTGTGCTATTCATTTCTCTGAATCTCTGCACTCAGTCTATCAGCTTTGTGAAGTTGCTTTGATGTTTATCTCGCTCCATTGGCTGGTTTGTGATGAAAGCCTTAATTCCTCACGTGATTTTACAAGTCAGGGGGAGCTATGGTCAAGTAGCACCAGTAGTTTGGCTATTTTGATTCATGAAAATGGTGATTCTTGTCTTGCCATTTTCAATGGTTTGTTTTGTGTTGATATGATGTCTTTGGTGCTCATACAACATGGAGTTTTTGCTGAGTCTCAAGCTGAGACAAAATTGCAGAGGTTTACATTGGAGCTATTAGACGAGTTGCATCTTAGGTTGAGTCAAGCCATTAAAGATTTTCTGCATGATTCTGTTGTTGAGCTGTTTCTGCAACAGTTTTCGCATCTGGTTCATCTTCATGAACAGAGCAGCGATTATGGCTTCCTTGCCCATCAGACTTTAGACTTTGATTTTACTATGATTGTGGCTCATTCTGGTTGGTTAAGGTCTATACTTGATCTCCTTTACTGTTCTTTACCAAGACCACCAGAGGTTCCTTGTGGTTTCAGTTGATCTTCTAATTTCAACATTCCCCATTTCACAAGGTTTTCAAGTCCAAGATGCAAGTTCCTTACATCTTGAGGGGGAGTATTATAGGATATAGAGTTTGGTTTACATTGGTTTACTCATACTGTATAGCTTGGTTATTAGCTTTGGTTTAGTCATAGTATTTAAACTCAATGTATCGTAAATTGTAAATCAAGTTGAGTGTTCATACAGAGATATTTTCTCTTCTTCTTCATCACAAATTCTCTCAACTTCCATGATCAATCACAAATGGTAAAATGAAACGCACTTACTCATTTTTTCTATTTTTCTTTTTTCTTTTTATATTAAAACTACATGTCTTAAAATTGTTGAATGGTAAAATATTTTCATCCCACTAGGTGCGTTACTTGAAACGCCCAAAACATTCATTGCCCTAGTTTCTCATTGTTTTGTTTTGTTTTTACTTTTTTACATCACTTTTCTACATATCATAGTTTAACATTCATTAAACTTGTATACTTTACAATATGTTTGTTTAACAAAATTTAGTATCCCAAAATAAAACTTTTAATAAAAATAATAATTTTTATGTTTCTCAACTAAAAAAAAACTTTTTATTTATACATAAAAATAATGAATTATAGTTTATATTTAAAAAAAATATTATAATACAATTGACTTTAAATAATGAGTATAAAATAAAAATCTACAAAAAAACTAGATAATCAATCAAAAAACAACATGTGGCGTTGTATCCCCATCATTATATGCTTTTAACCGGTTTAAATTCAACCCAAATAATTACATTAGTTCAACACTAAAATTCAACACTCATTATACCAATTCAACAGTTGATTTTTTTATTAAACACTCTTATTGTAAATGGTTTTACAAGATATTTTCTTCCATCGTTTCTAGCCGTCGGATATACAAATCCAACGGTTTGGGGTATTTGTTTACGTTTGTTTTTTTTTCCCCGTAGATACGTGAAAAGTTAAAATGATAGTTTCTCGTCTAACGCAGTTTAGTTTTCGTTTACGTAAATGAATGTATTAGGCTTGGGCATCAGTTACCATTCGGTTTTGGTTCAGTTGATTCGGATTTCGGTTTTTCGGTTATCGCTGTCTAGTAATCAAATAGGAACCGGAGGAAAATTGGGTTGGTTAGGTTAGTGTTCGTTCGGTTCGGTATGGGTAACTGTGTTAGAAACCAAAAAAATCGGTATTGGTTCGGTTTTGGTTACTTATGTACTCAAACTACCCAAAAATAATTGAATTACCCGAAAAAACCGAACCGAATTACCCAAAAAATATTTAAATTACCCAAGAAAATAAAAATAAAAATTGGTTACATTTTACAAAAAAAAAATTGATTAATTTTGAAAAATATAACTATAAAATTTAAATATTTGATTATTTTGGGTGTTTGGTTTAAATATAACAAAAAAAAATTGTATTTGTAAATAAATTTTAAGTATATTGATTATTTTAAATCTAAATATAGCTAATATTTTTTATATGTATTATATTTTAAGTATCCAAAAGTAACTATTGGTTTTCGTTTCGGTTCCGGTTCGGTTTGGGTAATCACGGGTAATGAAAACATGAACCATTCGGTTTATGCTAACAAACCGAATCCCGTTTTTCTCGGTTATTTTGGGTCGGGTTCGGTTCAGTTTTTTGGTTCCGGTTAAAATGTCCAGACCTATATATTTTTTGGTTGAGAGAGTATGAATGAATGTATAGTTATATCATTAATGCAATCTATTACTAGCTAAGTTTTAACTGTTTTTAGTGCTAATAATAAGTATAACGTTTTTTTCTTTCTTTTAGATAATGACCTAAGTTGAAACGTGTATCACTTGCAAAAACTTTGATCAAAAACTTTGATTATGTATAATATAACGATTTCAATCACAATCAAGCATACAATGGCCATTTTCTTCACATTCTGGGCTTCGACATGGTACACTTCACTTCACAAGTGGGTAATTGGTACTTCCAATAAATTTCACCGACTGGGCTTCTACATGGACTTTGACATCTATTCCATAATCCTGGTTTCATTTTGGCTCATGTAAAATAAGGGCCACCACTTTTATCACGTTTAATTTAATGCAATGAAAAGTTCAAAAATAAAAAGTGTTTTTTTCCACAATAAAGGTGTAACATTTGTTGCAAGAAAACAAAAAATGGTGTGACATTTAGTATTTACCAAATATAGAATTTTCTTTGTTCACTTAAATCAATTAAAGAACCTCATTCTGTTTGTTCTCTGTGTTTATAACGTTCATTTATATTCTCCCGTTATTTTCTACAAAAGTACATATGCATACACATATGTTGTATATTTATATATATATGATTTACTATGTATTAATATACTATGATGATTATTACATCGACGACTCTATCAACAGATAATTTTTACCGTTTTTGAAGGTTCATATCTGACGTTTTACATGTCCCTTGCCTTCTTCACACTGAATCACCTTATAAAAATCTATGTTTCACAGTTGCATCTGCATTACGCTTCTAGAATTTAAACTCCAAACTTTCTAATGTAAAAAAAAATAGGTTAAACATGTTAATCTATTGTTGCTAGTATACCAACATTATTAAAGTATAGTAGATTCCATCACACACATTATTATTCAATTAAGTATGTTTGGGTGAAAATAGTACTAAGATAGATGATATTTCAGAAAATTCTTATTTTTATGTTTTTTATCTAAATTTAACTTATTATTTTTATAACCAACTAAAAATAAAATATTTTCTTTTATGTTTATTTTATTAATATGTTACTTTTTGGATATTATACTGTATAGTTTTACATTTCCCACTTTTTATTAGAGATAAGTTAGATTTGTTTCTAAACATGACATTAAAATTTTAAATGGCACGGTTTTTAAATCGTGGGAGTTCATGGGAATTCAGAACTTTCAATTTATAATCTCTCCAAATAAATGAAATTATCATTTATATATTCCAATTTAAATAATAATGTCAATTTGAACCTAACAAACAAAACAATCCAACTCTATTATATTATTTATAGGCTACTTCACATTTCGTAAAAATAGCAGTATTTATGTGTTTAGACCATTTTCATTCATAATTTATTTCTTACTTCAAAATGTGTAGTTTGAAGTAAAGTTTTCTCTAATCCTATTTAATTTTTAACTGTAAAATAAAATAAAAAATAGAATTACTCTATATTTGAAGTAAAATGTAGGATTAGTCTATTTTTTGTTCACTATTCCATTTTTACTCCGAAATAGAATAGAGTAAGTACAAATGAAGTAGAGTGAACGAAATTCAATTGCATTTTGAAGTCATTCTAATTTAAAGTAAAAAATAAAGTTTTATATCGGAGATGCCCTAATAAAATTTAGAAAGTTATTAATTAGTTTAAAAAAAATAAATGAATATTAGAACAAGAAAAGAAAAGGAAGATGCATGAGTGGTTGCCAAAAAGAGACATATGTTCCCTTAATCATTGGACATTTCACTAGTTTCCACCTTTTGGGGTCTAATTGTAATCATATTTCCCTATTTCCCTCTCTCTCTCTCTCTCTCTCTCTCTCTCTCTCTCTCTCTCTCTCTCTCTCTCTCTCTCTCTCTCTAATCAGCTCTTCAATTCAAGTTTATTGTTAACCCGTAGCTTTTGTTGTGTACCTAAAAAAGCACATAAAATCACATATATCTGATCTATTTTTTACTTTTAGGGTTTTAAACTTTTAATCAATTCGAAATAAATTTTTTTTTGTTATTTTGGCTTAGAGCATAAGCATTGATGAACTCCTTTGGGGGTTCTTAAAGATTTTTTTAATATTTTTTTTTTTGAAAACAGTGTAAAAAAACGAAAAATGAAATAAAAAGGGAACCAATAGCTGTTTGACACGTGGCTCAACAGGGTAAGAAACGGTCCTTAACTAAGGACCGATCCTTCACTCTCTCTCCCATTTTCCAATTGTTTATTAATATTTTGTTAGGAAACTGTGCATTAGAACCCCTTAAAAACCACGACGCACTTGCTCTTAAAGCTTTCAGACGCATATACGGATAGGATATAGGATCGGAGGATGTTGAAGTCTTAATCAAAAAGTTACAAATTATTAAATAGATTCTAAAAATGTTTATAATAATATCACAATCAAGCATACATATAAAATTTATGTTTACTCAGATTTAACCTTTTGTATTATGAAACAACACAAAAAAACCGATGATAGTGTTAGGACAAAGGCATTGAATGGTAATAGCGTATCTACCGGTGCAAGATAAATGGATAAGAAAATGCAGAATCAAGTGCGGTTTATACGGAAGTAACACACTATGTGGAACATGTGCAGTTACTGCGAAATAAGCGGTACGTAAAAAATTTGGAAAGAAAAAGTTGTATGTGGTACAAAACAAACATTTGAATGTAAAAATAACAAAAAGTGGTGTGGAATATATATTAAAGTAAATTCTTGAATAAAATATTAAAAATAAATTATTAAAAATTTAAATTTATTTTGGTTCAATTCGGTTCGAGTTTTGTTATTTTGGCTATTTCATATATTTCCGTAATAAAATGATTTTGGTTTATTTTGGATAATTTAGTTAATTGAGTTAATTTTGGATAATTCGATTACTACGAGATAATTCGGTTTAGTTTGATTCAGTTGTCTTTTTTAGTATAATTCGGTATATCCAGTTTAAAATCATATAAATCGATTTATTATTTTAGTACTTAAATTATATTTTCTTTTTTAGATAAATTTATTAATTGTTGATATTAATTAACATGATCTTTTTAAATAATTTTTCATTAAAAATAAATAAAATAAAAAATACAGATTGAAACACACCTTAACCACACCAAATTAATAAATTGAGACACCATATGCTTTTACTGTTCTTATCTCTTATGTTTGTCTAGCATTTTAATTTTTTAATTTACTTATACTTTAAAAAATCATTAACCACAATCCACAACTAGTCTTTTTTTTTGGACAAAAACCATAACTAGTCTAAATGTGATGAATGGTGACTTAAATCTGTACCACAGCTTGAAACCCCCAAACCAACTTTATTGCTTTTTCCAACATTTTTATTAGAAAAGTTCAAATGGATAAAAAAAATTACAACAGGGCCGAAAAATTAAAGTCCAATAGAGAAAGAAAATGGGTTGAAGCAAGCCCAAACAGAAGTCTACAATCCCAAAGAGGATAAGAACGGACCAGCACATGTGGCAGCCAATCGAGCAATTCGGCATGCAACCGCCGCCGATAAACCGAACGACGAGAGACCGCTGGAAATCGCCACCACAAAACCCAACTCTACTCGAAAGATAAACCCTGTTGTCGATCAATCAATCCACTAGAAAATACCGCCAGAGAAGACCCTGAAAAAAACCAGACTTTCCGGCGGTAAAGAGAACCGGGAGAAGAGATCGGAGAAAAACCGGCGAAGACCGAACAAGGTCTGATATTAATCGGAAAGGAGCCAAACAAGGCTCAAACGAAAATCCGATACGGGATCGAAAAACAAAACGAAACAAAACCGGTATAAAACAACCAGAGAGCCGGCAAAGCAAGATCCGACAAACGTCGAGAAAAAAAGAACCCATCTTTTGAAGGATTTGAAGGCGAGAAGAGGAGAGAATCAGAAGAAAAAAACTCGAGAGCGAAGGGGGGAGAGGAGAAAGACGCTCGGAGGGCGGACGGGAGGCCGGAACACCGGAATCTAAATTTTTATCAGGTTTATTTCTAAAAAGAGAGGAAAAAAATAGAAAAGGAGAGACCAATGATTGCTTACAAAGGTTCCACGGGCAGAAGTGTTTAAGAGCTAGTTGCAATTTAAATAGTAGTTATTGGCGAGTAATTAATATTTACAAGTTAATTACGTAAGAAATGGCCACCGCGGTGGTCCAGACAAAAATCCACGTGATGCTCGTTGTGATATGATTAAAGGCCCATGCTGTGCCACGTCATCAAGCCAGCTGTCTCCAGTTCCTCATTTCAGGGTATATCCGTCGTTGCTAGCCGTCAGATATAAAAATCCAACGGTTCAGGAGTTCTTATTTATTCTTTCTTTTTGTAGATGCGTGAAAAGTCCAAAAGAGCTGCTCGACTTTTTCAACGCAATTTAGTTCTTCGTTTGCGTAAATGAATGTCTATAGTTTGTTGTTGTTGATAAACTATGAATGATTGTATAATTATCTCATTAATGCAATCTGTTATTCACTTTGTCTCATCTGTATAAATTTTTCTAGTTAAAAATCTAAAATTTAAGAAACATATTTTGTCCGAACAGTCAAGTGGTTAGGAACGGGTCTTGGACACTATCACATTATGGGTTCAATTTTTTTGTCATGTGAAACTAAATCATATTTGTTTAAGGATATCCACATGGATATGGCATTGTTTTAGAGATCCATTTAAATACCCAAAGAGAGGATCTATCCATGGACTGCACCTCTCCTTGGAGATTAGTCTGAGCCTCTACATAAACTCGAGATACCCCAAAATTAAAAAAAAAACATATTTAATAAACATAATTTAACCAATCAAGAAATACTGCATAATATAAATTGTCACAAAAATTAAATAAATACAATGTTTTATAAGGAAATGTAAAATATCTTATAAAATAAAATTAAAAATTCATAAACATCTTATATTTGAAGACATGTACAATAAAAGAAGACAGAACGGACAAAAAAACTAATTAGCTAATTTTAACTATTTATATTTAGTGGTAAGAATAACTATAACGTTTTTTTTTCTTTTAGGTAATCACATAAGTTGAAACTTTTGCAAATTTCTTTTTGCAAATTTTTGATGATATATACAACGAATATCTGTAAAATTTGGTAAAAGAACGACATTTAAAAAAAAAACACTCGTTAAGTTCAAAATTAAATCTTTTTCAAAAAAAAAATATTTCAAAATTAAATTATGATCAACTCAATATCAAGTTGACGAGGGAATATAAGCGCATATTAGTATATTCTCCTTTTTGTTTAATATAATATTCCATTCGCTCATTGCTTTCTAATGATTCTATTCTCCAATCTACAACTTTTAGAGAGGCCAAATGGCCAATGGCCCGACGATGGCAAGTCGAATCCAACTTATGATACATTCGAATTATGATGTTCATTTTGCCCACCTCTTTATGACTTGATCTGTAAAGTTTAGTTATCACTGTAATAATTCGTAAATTATATTCTCTACTAACTGTATTATTCATTATTAACACGCTCATGTAGTTTGACAACTATTTATTTAAAACAATGAAAGTTTTATGTGTATTCTATTTCTTATATTACTTTTTTTTTGTGTGCAACTAACGAACCAATGAAATCATTAGTTTTTTGATTCATATGGAAAAGTTTAAAAATTGGGGGGAAAAAATCATGTCATTTCATCTCAAACATATATTAAGCACGAGTAATTTAATGGTGGGCAAGTTGATATGAAATACTCGCATCATACCGTCAAAATATTTTTATGTTTGTCCGAAACCATCGATTTAAATGACCGAATAGGATTCTTAGGTTTTTTTATATCTTGTTGATTGTAAAAATGACATAAAAATAGTTTGAAATCAAAGGTAACCAAGTGTTGGGATTTGTTTTGTTGAACCACAAATTTTATGTTCGTAGACTGTTTTGAGTTTATCTTTATATTTGCCGACACGTTTAGTGGCCTTACATGTCACGTCATACAGAAACGTAAAAACAAATCTTTTATATATCATAAACATAAGTTGATTTAGTAAACTAATGAATAGAATTGACTATTTTAACGTCAATCATACCACAAAATGTATCTTAAATCAAATAGAAGATCCATCAATATCCAAGGGAGTTTGTACACGCGTACACGTTTGATCAGTCTTCACACCGTAATAAAAGTACCAATCCTTTGTTATTTGTATTAATATTATTGTCTAATGAAAGGTGAAAACGAGTTTGAGATGATTTTGTTTATTAGAAAACTGACATTCTCGAAATGCTGATCACGTTTCTCATTGACTTCATGATATTTAGCTTGTTAATCGTTAGCAAGATGCAAAAGCAAACATCAAACGCAAACGGAAGAAAAAAATGCAAACGATGGAATTCCTTCCATTTATATTTTGCGTTTACATTCTATTAGTATGAGCATAACTCACATCTAAAAGATGTTTCAAGAGTGGAGGATTGCTACATATTTCTATATTGTCCAAAAATCACAATCCCATCCGATATAGAATGTTTAATAGATTTTCTAAAGATGTGAATTTTTTTTTTTTCTTGTTCAAAAAAAAACTCAAACATCATATAAATAATACAACAAGATGTACCATTTATAAAGCCTACATAATTAGAAAATTGTTTTTGTAGAAAATCATCAATTAGATTTAACATAACTCTTATATCATATTAGTATGAGCTTATCACATCTAAAAGTTAACTTAAAAATGTAGGATTACCACACACTTATATTTTGCCAAATAACCACAATCCCAACCGATATGGGATGTATTGACGATAAGTACTAAATACCAAGATATATACAAGATATATCCATCGAAGATTCAAGATAAGGATCACAAGTCAAAGATATAGTTAGATAGGAGATCTATCTCTATCTAAATCAATGTAGTGTTTATCTTTATTAGGTTTCTTGTAGAGAAAGCTATCTCATAAACTTGTATAAATAGAGCACAAGCTCAATGGAATAAATCAAGTCTTTTGATCAACAAAGTTCTACATGGTATTAGAGCAGTGATCTAAAAGAAAAACACATAAAAAAAACAAAAATTCCGATTATCAATAGTTGAAATCTGGAATGTCTTCTATTGAAGGTGGCAAAAGCGAAGTTATCTCTTCGGCGTCGCCATATGTGGTGTATGCTTCGGATAATCCATGTGCTGCAATAACATCAGTTCGCCTTAATGGTGAAAATTATAACGAATGGTCTTTGGATATGCTTAATGCTCTTCAAGCCAAAAGAAAAATATGATTTATCGATGGCACACTAAAGAAACCTGTCGTAGATAGCCCTGATTTAGAGAGTTGGCTCATTGTCAATTCAATGGTAGTTAGAAGTATTCGGACATCAATAGAACCGAAAGTGAGATCCACAATAACCTACATCTCGGATGCACATCCGCTTTGGATAAATCTAAAGGAACGTTTTTCGGTAGGAAATACAGTATGAATTCATCAAGTCAAAACTCAGATTTTTTCTTGTAGACAAGATGGACAAACTGTCTTGGACTACTTCGGGAAGATGTCATCTCTGTGGGAAGAGTTACAGATGTATCAACCGATATATTCTTGCACATGTGGAGCGTCGGAAGCAATCACGAAAGTGCACCGGTTTGTGATGGGACTAGACGTATCACGATTTGGTAGTATCTTCTCGACCATCATCGGTATCGACCCACTCCCGTCGATCGGACAAGTATACAACAGAGTCGTGACGGAAGAGCAACGTGCAACATCAAGCCAATCGCATGAAAAAATGCAGTCGGATTCTTGGTCGTTCGTGATAAACAATCAACGGATGAGTCAAGTTCACAACAAAAACATGGCTTCGAAAGATCATACAGGTGACAACACGATCATTCGAAGCAGAATGCTCTGTTCCCATTGCAGCAAAACAGGGCATCTAAAGAAGGATTGCTGGGAAGTCAATGGCTACCCAGAATGGTACACCGAACGAGGTCAGGTCACGGTAATAATGCTACCAGAGGAAGAGGTGGTCGAGGAGCAAGTCGTGGTCGTGCACGAGCGAGCGTAGCACATGCTACAAGTTCAAACGCTTCGGAATTTCCAGAGTTTACCTCTGAGCAAATACGAGTTCTAACACAATTACTTCAAGGGAAATCAGGTTCTTCGACATCGGATCGCTTGTCTGGTAAGAACAAATTGGGAGACATAATACTTGATACCGGTGCCTCGCAGACTAACCTCGAGATGATAGCACCCTGCTCAGTGGATTTTACGGATGGAGGAAATCAGCTTGCAACAAGAAAATGGTTATTCCCCTTATCAGCAAAGATGACGCTATATGATGTCCTTTATGTACCAGATTTGAATTGCACCTTGATATTTGTTGCAAAACTGTTGAAACAAACTAACTGTTTTGCAATGTTCACTGACACAATTTGTGTATTGCAAGACCATTTTTCAAGGACGCTGATTTGGCGCCGGTAAAGAACGTGATGGTGTATACTACTTGACGGATTTAGTCTCTACAAAAAGCTATCAAGCTGTGAAAATCATTGATCAAAGCTTGTGGCATCAACGTTTGGGACATCCTTCTTCTTCAGTAATTTCTAGTTTACCGTTTTCTACAAATCCTGCTAACTCTAGTCCATGCGACACTTGTTATAGAGCTAAGCAAACTCGTGAAGTTTTTTATGATAATATTAATAAAACAACATAGTTTTTGCAGTTAATACATGTCGATGTATGGGGACCTTATCATGTTCCTTCTTCATGTGGTGCCACCTATTTCTTGACGATTGTTGATGACTATTCTTGAGCAGTTTGGACATTCCTATTGCTCGAGAAGTCTGAAGTACAAGCCAACATGAAAAGATTCTTGGCATATGTAGAAAGACAATTTGAAAAGCTTGTCAAAATGGTCAGTAGTGATAATGGAACATAATTCATGGTTATGACATCTCTTTTCAAGGATCTAGGGATTGTTCATCAGACCTCTTGTGTCGCAACACCACAACAAAATGGAAGGGTGGAAAGGAAGCACAGACACATTCTCAACGTAGCCCGAGAAATCTTGTTTCAAGCGAGTTTTCCTACTAAGTTTTGGGGAGAAGCAATACTAAGGGAGGCTCACTTAATCAATAGAACTCCTACGCCTATTCTTCAAAATAAGTCGCCATACGAAATACTTTATGGAACTATCCTGGATTACAACTTGTTATAAGTATTCAGATCAGCGTGTCACACACATAGAATGGACAGAAGCAAAGACAAGTTTGGTCCAAGGAGTAGATTATGTGTTTTCATGGATATCCTATGGGAAAGAAAGGTTTGAGAGTTTATGACATTGATAGGAATGAATTTTTTATCTCTCGTAATGTCGTCTTTAAGGAGAGCGTGTTTCCGTTTGAAATTATCAACACAAATGCTTCCATTAACAACATTGTCTACAGGTCTTGATGAAGATTTGTTAATCTTACCTGACGCAAGGGGGAACAATGAACAGTCTGACCAAGCTTCACCAATCATACCCGACGCAACAAATGCCTCAGATCCGATATTGAGTGTGGACGAAGACTCACTTCGCCAACAAATACGACAACTTCAGCAGAACCGGTGGCTGAAACAATTACTGAAACTGAGATATGTATTGATGAATAACAACTTGGATGTGGCCTTCGTGACAAAAGACAGTCGGTTGCTTTGAAAGACTATTTCCTCTACAATACCACTACTAGTACACATCACGTTCACTCTGGTGCTGAATCTTTGTCCTAGACTAATGATCCTTGTAAGTCTCGATATCCTTTGTCCTTTATATGTTAACGAATGGAAAGAGGCAATGACCAAAGAAGTCACTGCACTCGAAGATAAACAAACATGGGAAATCGAGACACTTCCACCAGGAAAAGTTGCAATTGGAAGTCAATGGGTTTACAAAACCAAATATAAAGCAGATGGAACCTTGGAAAGGTACAAAGAAAGGCTTGTTATTAAAGGAAATAAACAAGTTGAAGGCGAAGATTATGGGGAAACCTTTGCACCAGTAGTCAAGATGACCACATACGGACACTTTAGAAAATTCTTTTCTTCACGGGGACCTTGAAGAAGAAGAAGTATATATGTAGCTCCCTCCAGGGTTTACACACACATCCAGACAAAGTGTGTCGTCTACGGAAATCACTTTATGGTTTAAAGCAATCTCCGCGATGTTGGTTCAAGAAATTATCAGACGCTCTTCTTAAATTTGGTTTTGCTCAATCATATGAAGATTACTCTCTCTTTTCCTACTCACGAAAGGGACTTGAGTTGCGAGTTTTAGTTTATGTCGACGATCTTTTGATATGCGGAAATGATGCGTACATGGTGGCAAAATTCAAAGATTATATGGGCCGTTGCTTTGCCATGAAAGACCTTGGACGCCTAGAATACTTTCTCGGCATCGAGGTAAGTAGAGGACCTGACGGCTTCTTCTTGTCACAACGAAAATATGCCTTGGATATCATCGCAGATACAGGAAACCTTGGCGCTAATCCAGCCGTGACACCATTGGAACAGAACCATCAACTCGCCACGGTTAAGAGCCCGCTACTTAAAGATCCCAAGAAATATAGACGTCTGATCGGTCGTCTTATTTATCTTCTCAACCCCGTCATGACATGTGCTACTCCGTACACATCCTTTCGTAATTCATGAAGTCACCTAACGAAGCACAATGGCTTGCGGATCTAAGGGTGGTTTGTTTTCTCAAGAACGCACTTGGACAAGGAATTGTTCTCAGCTCAGACAAAGACTTAACACTCTCCATATATTGCGACTCTGATTGGTCAGCGTGCCCTCTTTCTCGTCGATTTCTTATCATATTTGTTGTCATGTTTGGAGGATCTCCGGTAGCATGGAAGACAAAGAAACAAAAGACGGTTTCTCACTCTTCAGTGGAGGCTGAATATCGATTTATGGCAGCCGCTTTGCAAAAAATAAAGTGGATGCGGAAGTTGTTAAAAGAACTTGGCGTTGATCAAAGAAAGAAGCCAACTCGCTTCTTTTGTGACAGTAAAACTGCACTTTACATAGCTGACAATCCAGTCTTCCATGAACGAACAAAGCATATTGAAAATGATTGTCATGCAGTTCGAGATGCGATTCAAGAAGGGATTATCGTCACAAAATACATTCCAACCGGGTCGCAAATTGCGGACATTTTAACAAAGTCACTCGGACAGGTCACATTTCAAAATTTAGTATCCAAGCTGGGTATTCTCGATCTCCATGCTCCAACTTGAAAGAGAGTATTGATGATAAGTATTAAAATCCAAAATATATACAAGATATATCCATCGAAGATTCAAGATCAGGATCACAAGTCAAAGATATAGTTAGATAGGAGATCTATCTCTATCTAAATCAATGTGGTGTTTATCTTTATTAGGTTTCTTGTAGAGAAAACTATCTCATAGACTTTTATAAATAGAGCACAAACTCAATGGAATAAATCAAGTCTTTTGATCAACAAAGTTCTACATGATGTTTAATACATTCATATATTAACAATAAGAAATTAGTTTTAAATGATTATGGTTGTGGGTTCATTTGAAGAACACATACGCTAAGCACAAATCTAAATGTAAATACAAACAATCTATAAGAAAAAATATTAATATAGTAAACACATTCATCATCTTCTCTAATCATGTAATATGTTAAGCTAAGAGAAATAATTTATATAGTTTAGTCTTTGTAACTGTTAATATCTTGTTATAATTATTTATAATTTACCTTTGACTATTTTTATTTCATTGTAATATTCTGTTTATTGGAAATATATATTTTTTTTATATTTTCTAATTTTTTATTTGGGTCTATGTTTTTCTAATTTATTTAGGAATAATTTAGATTTTTTTTCTAACTATTTGTACATTTTCTTACATCATTTATCATATAAAAGTTATTTATACTAAATATTAATTCATGTTTATGGTTTCCACATGTCATATTATTATTCGTTCTAAAATAATAATATATTTTGAATTGATGTGTTGTATTGCTTTTTTGTTGTCAACGTGTTGTATTGCTTAATACTTGCACAAAAATAGTTTCTAAATTATGTGTGTGAAAAAGAGAAAAATTGCTTAACCGACTGAATCTCTCTCTCTCGGCCACACCTTTTCTGTTTTGATTTGATTTACCCTCTTCTTCAATCTGTACAAAGCTTTCGATTTAATAATGAAAAATCGCTATATAATCTCACCAAGGATCATGGCTCTTCAACTTACGGTCTCTCTTTTGATTACATTCACAATATGGATATATCGTCAAATCTGGATTGTTATGTACGGCGACAAATGCTTGGATGTATATGTGGTCGGTTATTATCAGTTTAACCGGATTAGCGGTTTCCATATGTTTGAGATTTCGACTTCGGATCCGAATGTGTATTGGATCGATGCATCAGAACAACACAGTCAATTGCCGTCTGAAGATCGTCTGAGTTCGAGTACGGCCAGATTTCATCTAATTTTACATGTTTGTCGCGAGCGTGGTTTTCCTGACGGTCGCAACCTCCTTCTCTCCTTATGGGAGAGTCTTTTTCCGATATTACTCCGGCCACCAACCGTGTGTCTCTGTGTCGGCCTCTTTCCGTCGTCGAAGGGTGTTCCATTTTCCATTGTTGAAATACGTTTAAATCAATGTCAACGAATCATCAAAAACGTATTTCAAACTTGGATTTGGGATCCAGGAATTCACGGCAGGGAATCTGATGTATCACATGGTTTTGATTTACATATCTGGCGCAAGAATCTAACGAGCCATCAATGTCATACACTTTTACGGTCAATGGAGAATGATCTTCTATCCTCACATTGTGATCCCGTGTGTCATGACTCTTGTGATAACAGAGTGAAAGAAGATGATATGTTCTTCATGAATGACTCCTCTACATCATATGAAGTTGACGGGTTCTATGGTTCGTGGATGTATCAAAGCGAGTCTGACTTGGGATTTATACACCTAAAGCGAGTTCGATCCACTCTATCAAGTTATAGAAGATTATTTACAGAAACATCTCCAACAACATTATCCTCAAATTTATTTACCAAAGTTATGCCAAAAGCATTTTGGAGTCTCAGCAGCAAGCTGTTAGCCAATACGATTATGAAAGGGGGACATAGCAGATGTCATCTGCTAGCCTATAAACCTACCGTTCGGATAGCATGGTTACTCTCCACTCTTTCATTAAAATTGTTTCAATTTCTTATATTTGCGAATAAATATTGTTTTGGAATGTATCTGTTTTCTGTAAGCATTTTTTGATTTTAATATATTGATTTACCGGAAAAAGAAAAATTATGTGTGTGAATGACTTAAGCTCATAATAATGAGTGAATTTCGTCGGCCAGCTCATATGTAAGAATATCATATGGAGTTGATTTAAAACATAGAAACCTAATGGAACAAGGAACAAGTGACCCCTTTAGTTTTTTTTTTGTTTTTCATCTGAAATTATATATATTAGATTAATCCAAGGTAGGATGCATTTTTCTGATACAAAACCGGTAGAAAACAGAACTTTCTCCGGAACCAAAACCCATAAAGGGAAACTAAACCGGCGGAAAACAAGTATATCCCCGGAAACAAAACCTACAACTAAAACAGAGAAGCAATCGATACAATCCAAGACCAAACAAGAGCAAACCGAAACTGTCAATCTTCATTCGTGCGGATATGCTTGAGCGAGATTTACCACCGTTGCCCACGGCCCACCAGTGATAACATCAACTTCCCGAACAGTTGCTGAAAGACCCTCTCTCAGACTCAAAGTAACAAGACTCCAAAACCCGAAAAGAAGAACTCCTAAGAAAGAATTCTAAGACACTTTCGGATACGGTTGCGACACAACTCTATGTGCCCATAAACGACCTAGATAGAAGCCTAACAAGAATCCAAATCTCCACAGATTTGGAACTTCCGAAGTCAAACCAACCCAAACTACCCCGAGTACTAACCCGGAAATAAACGAAGGAAAGAAAGCACCCAAAGCAATCAGCCACAACGAATCCAGACAAAGCAATAACGCAAGACAAATTTGAACCTTGAATCAACGACAGTCTGTAAAGCAGAGGTAACTAAGAAATATCATCTACAGCCGAAAGCCCCAAACTTTAACCCACACCATGAACCTGACCAACTCCGATCCAAGCCTAATTCTAGAACACGGCACACATAACCAACCACAGACGCACAAACCGTAGCCAAAGACCTAAACCAAGCCCAAACCGGAGATAAAATTGACGGAATGAAAGATCTCGGGCTCACCAAACGAGCGAGCATGAACACCGGAGAAGGCAGAGGAATCGTCGGCTGCCACTCCACGGCCGCGCACAAGACAAGCCAGACGAACCAGCAAAGATCGGCGGCTCGCGGAGGAAGGGGCGGAAGCGGCGGCGAGAAGTCCGAGCCGGTAAACCGTTGTAAATGGCTGGGGTAAGTTGAGGAAGGGCGACATCTACACGACAACGAAACTGACCCTCTCCGACGACGACCATGACCCCTTTAGTTTCATAAAAAGATTTACAAGTCAAATTTACCTTCTCGAAATCGAATATTATACTGATTTAGGAGATATATAAACGACTTTGAACAAAAAAAAGGAGATATATAAACGAGCGCCTAAAGTTAAAAACTTTAAAACCAAAAACAAAAAAAAAAATCATTTTTTCTTTTCTCGTTAATTTTTTTCTGTGGTTCCGGTCACCGCAGCTCTGTCATCATCTTCTCTTCTTTCTGCATCTTCTTCTTCATCTACCAATCTGAAATCTGCTCTGACTCTCGATTTGTTGAGCTGATTACTAAAAGGGTGATTTTAGAATCGTTTTGTCCTAAGTTTCTGATTACCGTTGTAATTACAAAGATTCGTTTTTTGGTTTGTTCTTTTCTGAATTTTGTGTACTTTGTGTATGTGAAGTCAGATTCAGTTTTCTCTGAGCTGTACGGATTTTCAGGACGGAGCTATATCGTTCTGTTTTGTCCCCTTTTCTGTGATTTTCGTTGTTTTGTTAATTTGTATCGAAAGGACCCGACTTTATCGGAGCTTCGGGTCTCAAGAGTTTTTCTAATGGCGGCGTCAGAGAGATCGATAGACCAAGAAGTCGACTTGAGTTCTTCCTTCCTCCAAAAATTCAGGCTTTACGAGACACGCTCGGTAACATTTCATCATGATTGATTCGCTTGTTTGGGTGATTTCTTATGCGTGCTGCATGTAGGGTTATTTTTGAGAAATTGATTTCTATTTTGACTTCGTTTGAATGCGAATCCATAAATTCTGAACCTTTTGTTTTTTGTGTAAACAACAGAACTTTTATATGATTGGAAGAGATAAAAGCCGAACGTGTTGGAGGGTCCTCAAGTTAGATAGGACAGAGCCAACAGAGCTCAACTTTTACCAAGATTCAACGGCTTACACAGAAGCTGAATGCTTTGAAACTTTGACAAGGATACACGAAGGAAACAGATCATCTGGTGGATTGAAATTTGTCACCACTTGCTACGGGATCATCGGTAGCAATCTTATACCAATCTTATGTTGTTTCTTCTTCGTCTTTATAAGCTTAACATGTTCTTACCTCGATTGTTTCTTGGTTTAGGATTCATGAGGTTCTTAGGACCTTATTACATGCTGATAATCACTAAAAGAAGGAAGCTTGGTGAAATTTGTGGGCACACAGTTTATGGTGTAGCAAAGAGCAAGATAATTACGATTCCACATGCATCTGTGCTATCCAATGTGGCTTATTCTAAGGACGAGAAAAGGTCTTCTTATGTCACTTGTGCTTGTAAAATGGAAAACCTGTACATTGGTGGTACCTTCATTACATTCCGAAATATAAATTTATACTTAGATTATATTCTCTTTTCTCTCTCTCTCTCTATTGTGTCCTTCTTTTGATCTGCACGATAAGAGTGTCACAGGTTTCTGTAGACAAGATAACAGTTCTTGAGGTAACTGTGTCATTTGCCTATCCTAATCTTGTTAAATCTCTAGTCAGACCATTTTTTTTTGTTGCCATTTCAAGTTTATTTGTTCCATTATATCTTTTCCATCTTGTTAAATCTTTAGTCATACCATTTTTGTTGCACTTTTTCACTTTTACTGTTTCTAGGTATTCTTCTCCCCTGTCTGTACAGTGGTCACACTTCTTTTTGTTGTATAATATTTTGATATGTTATATGACAGAGGTATTATCAAGAAAGGGAGAGCTCTTTTTCTTCTACTTTCGTTTAATCTGTTATATTTTGAAGTTGGATTTGTCTTGTACCTTCCTTTCTTTTTAGATTATTTACTGATCCAGGTTCTGAATCATGTTTCGTTTTTTTTGGTTTCTTATGTCTTCTTTGGAAATTTTATAGGTACAAGAGGCTTCTCTGCACTGTTGATCTCACAAAGGACTTCTTCTTCAGCTATTCCTATCATATCATGCATTCACTTCAGAGAAATCTGTCAAACAATGCGGAAGGACACACTTACTATGAATCCATGTTTGTCTGGAACGAATACTTAACTCGACGGATTCGAAATAACGCTAAGGACTGTATGTGGACAGTTGCCTTGGTACATGGATTTTTCAAACAGGTACTACTTTACTAATTGGTCCTAAGGTTTCTATTACTTCTTATAATATTCTGAGATATGCATATTACAAGCAGCGATTGAGATCTTTTAACGTCACCTTGAAAATTCTATTGTCCATGTTGCTTGGTTTTGAACATTTCTGTCGCATGAGAGAAGAAACTCTCACAAGAATTATGAATAAACCCCATACTATGTGGATGCCTTCTCAAATCATTTTCTCTATTGAGGCACATTAAAAGTTATTCATCTTTGAAATGTCTTTTTGTGTCTAATATTCAGGTTAAACTATCAGTTTCTGAGAAGAACTTTAGATTGACTCTAATTGCGCGTCGATCTCGGCATTATGCTGGCACAAGGTACAATCACTCCACCTGAGCTTGTTCTATATCTGCCATTCATTTGGTTAAGCTGTAATGGGATTAAGTCTTAGTTAGGTCGTAATCTTCTATCTTGTTCCCTAGATATCTGAAACGTGGTGTGAACGAGAAAGGCAGGGTAGCTAATGATGTTGAGACAGAGCAGATAGTTTTCGAGGATGCTCAAGATGGTCATCCAGTCCGAATAAGTTCTGTAGTTCAGAACCGGGGCTCAATACCTTTGTTCTGGTCTCAGGAGACCTCACGCTTGAATATCAAACCTGATATAATATGTATGTTCTTTGTTCTCCAACATAATAAATTCTTATCTGGTTTAATATTTTGTGTTGATTTCTTTTTTCTGTGTAAAGTGTCGGCGAAAGACCCTAACTTTGAGGCAACCAGACTGCATTTTGAAAATCTCGTAAGGAGATATGGGAATCCAATCATCATACTGAACTTGATTAAGGTTGGTTTTCTTAGTTGTCGATGAAGTTACACATTTTGATATATATTCGTTCTGCTAATTCCTAATTCATTTGACTGATAACAGACACGTGAAAAGAAGCCTAGAGAGACTATTCTGCGTGCAGAGTTTGCAAATGCAATTAAAGTTATAAATAAAGGGTTAAGCAAGGAGGATCTTCTAAGGCCTCTTCACTGGGATTTGCATAAACACTCCAGAAAGTACGTGATGGACACTACCTCATATTGCATATTCTAGTAACACAACATGTGTTTTACTTACTGAAAATGGTTTTATTTTGTTGGTTCCAGAAAAGGCACAAACGTGTTGGCAATTCTCGGCAGGATGGCTACTTATGCACTGAACTTGACTGGCATCTTCTACTGTCAGCTAACTTCAGATCTAAGAGCAGATGGGTTTCAGAACCAGAATCCATCCACCATTTTGTGAGTATCCAAATTTACCAACAGTTTTTACCCCTCTATGTAGTTTCTTGCTAAGCATATTATGCATCTTTCTTGTACTTCTACTCTGCTACCAACTAGGCTTCGATTTATTTATATCCTTTTGGTTTTTTGTTGCAGGAACAACATTGGTGAATGTTCTACTTATGATCTTCCCACTCAAGATGAGATTGCATCAGATTCAGCGGTGGAGAATAGTAATGAAAGTAAGGATGCCAAGGAGGATCGGCAAAAGGAAGCCACCATGCTTCAAAAAGGAGTCTTGAGGACCAATTGCATAGACTGTTTAGATCGCACTAATGTTGCTCAGTACGCCTATGGTTTGGTGGCATTTGGTCGTCAACTCCATGCTTTGGGATTGACAGAGTCTACTACTATTGATCTAGATGATCCCCTCGCTGAAGATTTGATGGGAATTTATGAGACAATGGGCGATACACTTGCGCTTCAGTATGGAGGGTCTGCAGCACACAACAAGGTCCCTTGTTAACATCTCTGGCCATTATTAGTTGAGCTTCGGACATAGTTATTAACCTTGATCTTATTTCTGTGGACAGATATTTTGTGAAAGGCGTGGTCAATGGAAAGCGGCTACTCAGTCACAAGAATTATTCAGAACCTTACAACGTTACTACAGTAACGCTTATATGGATGCCGAGAAGCAAGATGCGATTAACTTGTAGGCTGGCTTATATTTTCTCTTTCTATGTCTTTCTATGCCATCTAGTATGACATTTGAGGTTTCACTTGTACTCTTCTACAGGTTCTTGGGATACTTTCAGCCACAACCAGATAAGCCAGCACTATGGGAATTGGGTTCTGATCAGCATTACAATGCAGCAAGATTTCTTGCCAGTTCTGTACCAGAGAGTTCAAGGTACTTTTTTCTGGTTAGATGAGACTTTTGTAGAGTAGTTTGAAACATGATATGTTCATTAGAGAGACTTGGATTACATTTTTTTTTTCCTGCGTTTAGGTCTACGATGAAACGATCTCTATCAGAAAGTAGCATCCTTAGCGAGGGAAGTACACCCGCGTTGGGACCAGTAGCTGGTAGACATGGTTTAGCTGAGAAGGATGAAGAAGTTAAAGGTCTTTTAGATTCAGCACCTGAGATCTCAACTTCTGAAACTGCCATGGTTACTGGTAGTATGAGGTAAAAAAGGAGAGAAAATCTTATGATATCTGTCATAAATATTTTCTTCTTTTGCTGTTGTTGTCAGCTAAATATGGGGAATGGATTTGTGTGTGTTGCAGTGCTCCACCACCGACATTGGAGGAAATGGATTTAGACGAGATACTTGAAAACGATTGCTTCTGCTATGATGGACATGGTGAGCAATGTACATGTGCAGCTTTTGATATGGATTGGGTTTCTTCTTCAGGAAACTCTTGTGAAGATGAGAGTTACGGAAGGTAAGAAAAGAAGACAAGATCTATCTATGCGTTCATCAACGACTTACCAAACCAAATATGGACTCTAAAAGTAGACATTTTCATCATATGCAGATCCACAGTGGTTAGATCATTCGAAACCATCCCTGAAAGTACAAAAATAGAGTCAGAAATTTGTGTTATTGAACCTTGTTCCGGCAACACAAAGGTGAGAAGAAGAAGATAACATACACCAAACACAAAGCAGCCTTGATGTTAATATCAAACTCTGCTTCTTTTTTTTTTGATATAAATTTTGACAGAGAGATGAAATAACTGTGGAGGAAGAAGCCATGTGTGGGATTCATCAAGGTTATGTGAGGTGGGTGATGGATGAAGACGGACATTTCTGGTGAGACAAGAGCTTTTCAAGAGTAGATTATATTTTACCCAAACCAAAAAAAAGAAAAAGAACATACCTTTTAGTGGTGATGAAGTAAGAAATGTATCAGAGAAGAAAAATAACTGTAAAAGAAAAGACTAACCGTCGCTAATCATTAACCGGATTGGTAGACAAAAAATGAAAAGGTGGGAAAGAAAAAAGAGAGAGAGTGAGTACACAAACTTGTAAATACTTTACTCTTTACAGAAAGATAAGATGAATAGATGATGATATGAACATAACTCAGATCTTGTTTTAAACATTTTCATATTTTTTGGTGGGGGGTTTAGGGTTTAGATACGTGTACATAAAGACACACACTATACATGTTGTTCTGTGTGTTTTATAATGTTATCTAGGGCTGGGCATATTACCCGGACCCGAAATACCGAACCGAACCCGAACCGAAAAAGTAGAACCGAACCCGAACCCGAACCGTCAAAATACCCGAACGGGTCCTAAACTCCTATATCCGAAGAACCGAACCCGAACCCGACCCGAACCGAGAACCGAATGGGTACCCGAAATATCTGAATTACAATTATATACCTAAAATATTAATTATATTTAGACTTAAATTACAATTATCCACTTGTAATATAACAAAATTATCCAAAATTACAATTATAAACTTAAATATATTAGTTATTTTAGGTTAAAATAACTAAATTATCAAAATAAACAAAATATATGAAGGGTTTTGTTATATTTATCAAAAATTAACGAATTTTTATTTAAATATAACTAATTTTTATTTTTGTTTTATGTTTTTCGGGTACCCGAATCCGAACCGAACCCAAATGGAACCGAACCGAACCCGAACCGAAATTTTAAAATACCTGAATGGGTTTATATCTCTAAACCCGAAAACCCGAAAACCCGAAAAACCTAAACCGAACCCGAACGGGTACCCGAACGCCCAGGCCTAATGTTATCAATCTTCTATAAATCATCAACACCTAAGCATTACAAATACAAAGTATAATCTTTGATATATACTTTGCAACGAGGTCAAGTTCTGGTTGATTCTTTTAGCAATTGCTTAGTAATGTGTCAACTGGGTATTAACATTACAAAGTTAAATAATGAGGTCAATTTCGACAACCCATTTCTAATTTAATTACTTGCTTAAACGACAGATTAGTCATCGTCAGTGGGTCCCCAGGATTTAATGCTTTTAAAACCAAAAGCACATCTTTCCAAAAAAGGACGGTGCACGAGACATCCGAGTTTACGATGAGGCCACATTCATTCGAACCTTCTGGAGAGAGACCAGCCACTAAATAAAAAATATCAACAACTCTGAAATATCAGCCGCACTCTCATGCTTCTCGAAATGATTAAATTATTATTATTAAATAAGTAAGTTTTTGCAAAATATCTCAGCATTTTTTCTATTTTTGTTTTTGTGGGCAGCACTTTTTTCTATTTTAACAGTTCCAACTTGTTGGAAAAAATTAAACAGATCCAATATTTTTTTTTTTTTTTGTCAACAACAGATCCAATATCTTAGGAAGTTTATTAAGCTAGTTTCGTTGAGATAAATAAATTATTCGATTTTTTCATTTAAAAGGAAATAACAGTTCCAACTTTTTTCTTCGAATTTGTATGGGATGTAGGTAATTTATAATCGTAGACATTTTCTGACCAAACAAAAGAGGAAGAAGAAAATAATTATAAGAACGGTCGAGGTAGTCTAAGTGGTAGCGGGTCCATGTTGGCAATACACCATTCGGGTTCGATTCCAGGCGGAAACAAAAATGTTTCTTCTGGTCACAACGCGGGTACTGGGCCTTGGCCCAGGGAAAAACCTCCCAGGTGAAGCTGGCCTGCGATCTAACTGGACCTAAGGGATTAGTCTGGATCAATTGGTCTGAGATCTACCCCTGCATTAACAAAAAAAAATAAAATAAAAAGGAAAAGTACTTTAGGAGATAAAATATCTTAAGACAAGTTGGTAAGAGAGGTTCTGGAGAGTTCCATTCTCTCTAACGTATGTAGGAGAAACATAATAAAAACCCTTGTTTTTCCTCCTCTTCTCTCAGAATTTCTTCTTCTGATCCGTCTACAATTCCTCCTATCAAACTCTAATCATCCCTTGTTTTGGTGTCTTTAACAACGTACTTTCGAATCCATTGAAACCAAAGTTCTTAGGCTCTGTTTTTTTCTTTCTTTCTGGGAGTTAAAATTCGTCGAAAACACGAGAAAGAATTGATTTTTTTTTTGTTGGTTTTGATTTCCTGGGTTTGTAATCTGAAGGAGAAAGTAAGTAAGTTATGGCGTCGAACAATAGCAAGAAAGGCAACGGTGATTTGTATGCTGTTCTAGGTTTGAACAAGGAATGTACCACGACGGAACTCCGTTCTGCTTATAAGAAGCTTGCTCTTGTGAGTTTCTGTTTTTTTACCTGATTTGGATGTAATAATAATAGCTAATCGATTTGTTTTGTTAGTTTAATTTATGTGGATCGTTGATGTTCTTATGAATCTGTATAGTTCAATCGATCGAGAATTGAGATCATGCCTTAGCTGATAGCTTTGATTGAGATTTGGAAACTGGGATTAGGCTTATTATATGGAAATTAACTGGGAATTTTTTTTTTTTTTTTTGTGGATTAGAGATGGCATCCAGATCGTTGTTCATCAATGGAGTTTGTAGATGAAGCAAAGAAGAAATTTCAGGCTATCCAAGAGGCCTACTCTGGTAATTTCACCATCTTCTCTTGATTATAATACAAGAAGATCCTCTATTATTTCCTTGATGTGTACTTAAAAAGTATTGTTTATGTTTCTGATTAAGCCTTTTTTCTTTTTGTGGGCACACAGTTCTGTCTGACTCCAACAAGAGGTTCCTCTATGATGTTGGAGCTTATGATAATGATGATGACAATGACCAAAACGTAAAGTCCCTTTTTATTATTTACTGTAAGATTTTGTTCGATTTTGTGTAAAGGGCAATGCTTTCGAAACCAGATCATGCCTGAAAATGGACCAAATGATATGACTTGCGTCTTGACATACCTTCTTTATGGTTACTGAACATATAGAACCATGTAGTGATGGTCGGATATTGTTGTTTTGCAGGGAATGGGAGATTTCTTGAACGAAATGGCGACCATGATGAATCAATCCAAGCCTAGTGTAAGACATTCTACATTAGTTTTTTATTTATTTGACATTATTGATTGCGGCGAGTGATATTTGAAATGTTGATTTGGCAGGAGAATAATTCAGGGGACAGTTTTGGACAGCTACAAGATCTATTTAATGAGATGTTTCAAGGAGACGCTGGAGCATTCTCATCATCATCTTCATCGTCTTACTCTGCTTCAACTTTCACTTCCTCTTGTAGCTTTGACTTTGACACAAATAGTCAGTGGTCACCGTTTGAGACAAGCTCGATGGGGATTAATGATCCTTTCGGATTTGACCACCACAGAGCTCACACCTCTTTAGGGGTAACGAATTTCACCCTCTCTTAATGCTTCTGAAGATGCCGTTTGTTCTTGATGATGAATTGGGGTTTTGCTGGTGAAGCAGGTGGAACATCAGCAGGATTTCAAGAAGGGAAAAAACAATGGTGGAAGAAGAAGCAGACGGAAGAACAATGCTCAATCGGCTGCTCATGAAATGTCGTCGTCGAACAACTATGGAGTCCCCACTTCGTAGCCAGCCCTTCGTAAGCAAGAGTCATTGAGATCGATGAAGTCAACGGCTTTATGATGACGAATACATGTTCTATATATAGTCTGTTGATTTTCTCAGCATTTAATTATATTTTTACATTTTTATTTGGTCCATTCTAGTTGAACCATATTAGTTGAATGTAACATAAACGAGAAGATGACGAAAATGAATCTTCTATTCAATTTAATCGTAATGTTTACTACATATATATATCCGGTTTATAACATACCAGACGGTTCAAGCTTATACAAATGATTTTCGGTTTACATTCACTTGTTATTCCCTCTCA
This sequence comes from Orychophragmus violaceus, assembly GCA_030180135.1. Taxonomy (NCBI): domain Eukaryota; kingdom Viridiplantae; phylum Streptophyta; class Magnoliopsida; order Brassicales; family Brassicaceae; genus Orychophragmus; species Orychophragmus violaceus. The sequence continues at coordinate 86,749,735 of CM058240.1, forward strand.
AAGATGGCATGTATATTGACTTTAATGCCATCTTGCTTATAAGAGTATGAAACAAACCAGGAAACAAAGGTTTGGTAAACACATCTGCTAGATGAAACTCACTGCGAATATGTAATGTCTTAATTAGGCCTTGTTCAATCCTTTCTCTAATTTTATGACAATCCAAGTCCACATACTTTGTCCGTTTGTGGAAAACTTAATTGTTAGCTAGCCTTCTTCTCATGAACATCCAATTCTTTTAGGAGGCTATTCAATCATTAGTTCTATAAGTTTTTTAATCTTCAAGATTTAAAATTTTGATATTAATTTTAAGAATTCACGTGTGTAGATTCTAAAATCTTTCCAATATAGCTTATATTTTGTTTTATTCATTTACTCATAAAAGTTCATTGGAATTCATTTCAAATGATTCGAAAGATTTTAAAAATCATTTGGTTTTTGAATAACAGTGGATTTTAAATAAATATTTGAAATCTTAATTGAATAACACCAAATTTTAAAATCTTTTATGTATGATTTACAAATAAAAGTTTCAATAACACTAGATTTTAAAGCATGATTTAGAATCATTAATTGAATAACAATGGATTATAAAACCTATAGAATTGACTTTAAATCACATATTGAATAACACCACCTTAGTAAATTGATAGGTCTAGTTTTATCCCTATACTAACTGCAAGTGCACAGTGATGTAGTCAGGGCCGTCTTTTGGGCATGGCAAGGTAGGCAAATGCCAAGGGTCCATCCCAATTTTCTAAAATTTTTTTTTAAAAAAAGATCCTAAAATTAAAAAAAAAATTATATTACAAAAAGGTCCAGAATTTTTTTTTTTTGTCTAGGGCTCTACAAAAGCTAGAGACGGGCCTGATGTAGTTGTAGTACTTAGGGTATCGAATCCACAAGGACTCTGGTCACACGATAGATTATAAGTAATTCAGATTTAAACTAAACGAAGCAGATTGTAAAGCAGTAAATAAAATAGCAAGTAAAGAAATCAAGCGAAGTGGATGTAAGCAATCAAACGAAGGCGTTAGGTTTCGGGAGTTCTCAGGATATCAGGAAATCAGATAACAAAGGAATCAGATTCAATCTATAGCGTTCTTAAACTAGAATCACGAAGGTAAAACTAACCAGCTGTCGCTGCGATAATTATCTATGTCTAACAACCTAGCAAACCAACTTCCGTTGCGAATTCTAGAGTTCTAAACATGCATTAATTCCAAGTTCGTTCGTACACAATTTCTCTAGACCAAATTGAAGGATGTTTTGGTGTTAATCCTGATTCAATTCTCAGATTCAGATTATCCTAAACATGCTGATCTAGGTTCTTCTTGAATAAAAACTTTGTTGATCTCACCTTATACCTGTTTATGCAGCGGAAAGAGAAGGTATATCAGAGATCAGAGAGCCACCAAGTGATAACTCCTCCAGAGGTTCACACACGCACACCAAGCATGAAGAGAGGCTGCTAGACCGAGCTGAGGAGGCGCAGAGAGAGAGAGAGAGGCGCGGCTAGGGGGCTAGGGTTAGAGAGAAAGAGATTTGGGTTTTAGTTTATAAAACCCTTCTCTTTCCCTTTTGGGCTTTTGGGCCCAAATACCAATCTGATTAATGGATTTAATCAGACCCATTAATCTCTCTCTAAGTACGACAAATGCCTGGCACTTTTACCGTACTTCTGCTAAGCCGTTCCTACACATTTTCCTGTTAGCTTAGGCGTGTGACCCATATGGGATCATATAATAAAGGCAATAAGTCCAAGACTTATAGATCATGAGCGGACTCTAGCAAGCCATCATGACCCCCAGTATTATATGACTTATGTCTGATCATTGACATACTCTTACTTTCTAGAGACAGTACCGAGATTACTGGACACAATTCCAACAATCTCCCACTTGTACTGGAATCTCTGTATTCATAATCCTTTTGTCTCAATATCTCGATTAGTCATAAGGCAAGATTAGTGTCATCCTTATAAAGCCTAATCTTGTTCATCGGACTCTGATTTGATACTGACAATCCAAACGACTCGGGAAAGTCCGTTTGAGCATGGCCATGCATTTTCCAGTATTCAAATCTCCGATTGGCCTAGAGATATTCACTCCATTTATATTGGAGGGACAAATCCCGTCTTGTTCCATCACTGTAAACTACTCATTTCGTAATACACCCAAACAAGGTCCTTATAGCTATCGCATAACGACAGCGTTAGACAATGATCAAAGTGCATCAGTCCATGTGCAGTCACATGCATGTGAACTCAGGTCTAAGGACTATACTCTATAGTCGTAGTAAGAATCTCTTATGACACAGATATAAATATCCTGAAGAGTTCTTATAAGCGGGTCTTGTCCGGTCGTATGTACCCCACATACACCTATGTACTGACTTCGATGCCGCGCATCTATGACACACTGAGACTTTGTCATAAGTCACATACCAATCCAGTCTCACACGGTTGTTGGTGTTCCAATTTCAACAACCTTCGACTAGGGACAGGATGATATAATCCATCTATCAAATATAGGGTCTCATGATCAAGCTAAATGACTTTGATGACTCAAGATCAAGTCACTTACTTCGATGACCTATAAAATGGTTTATATCACTTTGGAACGATTATTTCATCACAGTTAAAATAATCTTGAAATAATAATTTCATTAAACATAAGAATGTTTTACAAGAACATATCAAATAACTAAATAAAGCCCTTTATTAACTCCCACTGAAATTAAGACTACATCTTAATTTCACTTATCCTACAGCAACAGTCCGCGACTCGTGCTTAGGCCTAAGGAGTGGCTTCGTTAATAGATTAGCAACGTTCTCATTCGTTGAAACTTGCTGATCTACTTAACTTCTCTGTCATTTATCTCACGGAATAGGTTATACCTATCCTCAAGGTGTTTGGACCTCTGATGTGCAGCTAGTCTCATCTATGCTGGGAATCACATCAAGTTCAGTGACGAACTCTTCTTTCCAAACAACCTCTTTCGCCGCTTCCCAAGCTGCGAAATGTTCAGCTTAAGTCATGGAGTCAGCAACAGTGCCTTGCACCGCCAGATAGACACAAGATATAACCGGACTGTGACCGGAAATCATCTTTGTCTATTGGAAACTTGCCTTTCAGACTCTACCGACTTGTAGCACCTCACTTTCTCCGTAAATCAAGAACTTATCCTAAGTATTTCTCAAATACTTTAGGACATTCTTTACGGCAATCCAGTGATTCTTTGCTGGATTTGACTGGTCTTTACTTGTCTTGCTTAACATTAAAGCAACATCAAACAAGTACGTTTCATGGCATACATGATAGATCCAATTGCCGACGCATATGGAATCTTATCCATGCATTTAAGCTCAGCAGTTATCGTAGGACACTGTGTCTTGCTTAACGTAATGCCATGTGACATTGGCATAAAACCCTTCTTGGAATGCTGAAAACGTGTAGGACTTTGTCGGGATAAGAATCCTGACTTTGTCCTACCAGCTCCTTCGGATCTTTATCTTTAGATCCAAAATCCAAGAACTACGTGGTTTTACCCATGTCAATCATAAAACCAACTCCCAAGCCAGTCTTTTACCGACTGCAGCATTGGGACGCTATATCCGAGAATCAGTATGTCATCGACATACATTATGAGAAATGCAATATTGCTCCCACTTATCTATTAGTAAACGCACAGTTCCATTTCGTTCCTGTTTAAGTCAAAACCTTGACTATTTCAACAGAACGAAGATTCCAACTCCGATATGTTTGCTTCCATCCATAAATGGATCGATGAAGTTAACTTACACAAAGTGTATATTTTCGGAGTCCGGGCTCACTTTCGCTTATTTGAATTTCGCAGATTCGTCGCTTTCAATGATCATCAGATCATGCGAACTTTCAATGATCATCAGGTTCAACTAATGACGAGAAATCACTCTCGGATTAGTGACTGATTCATTCATGTCTGCGAACTTCAGGCTCCACAGGTGTAGATTCTACAGAAATCTGTAAATCCTTCCGCTGCTCTCCCTCAATAGGTTAAGCAGCCTCCTGTATTTCTCGAATTTCTTCGAGTTATACTTTTACTCCCACTGTTCTTCTTGGAAAGTAACTTCCCTTCTTAGAAAACAGAATGGGCGTAAAAGTAACAAGCCTTGGTTTCCCTAGGATAACCAGCGAAGTAGCACAACTACAAATACTCAGTAAAGACGAATTTGGATCGATTCCAATCCACATTTACGTGGTGTCTTTCAACTGATATTGGTGGAACCTTTTCAGCGTAAACTTAGATATTTCTAGAACGTTATTCTTAAATAATATCATGGAAGATTCGTGTGACTCATCTTTATGTTGGAATTGTGTCCAGTAATCTCGGTACTGTCTCTAGAAAGTAAGAGTATGTCAATGATCAGACATAAGTCATATAATACTGGGGGTCATGATGGCTTGCTAGAGTCCGCTCATGATCTGTAAGTCTTGGACTTATTGCCTTTATTATATGATCCCATATGGGTCACACGCCTAAGCTAACAGGAAAATGTGTAGGAACGGTTTAGCAGAAGTACGGTAAAAGTGCTAGGCATTTACTGTACTTAGAGAGAATAAAACGGTTTAGGCACTGTGTGTCGATCGATACACAAGGGGTATCGGTCGACACAGTGCGCGAATGCCGTCTAGTTAATTGGTGTTTGGGCCAAATGGCCCAAACGGAATCAGACAAGTTTTATAAGGTAAAACTCGAGTTTCTGAGCAATTAACCCTAATCACACAGCCGAAATCTCTCTCTCTCTCTGCGCCGAGTTCCTGGTGGTCTAGCAGCCGTTTTCTGTGATCGCGTGTGTGAACCTTTGGAGGATTCATCCCTCGGTGTTTCTCTGATCTCAAACATACCATCTCTTTCCGCTGCAAACAGGTATAAGGTGAGATCATCATTTGTTTCTATTCTGAGAAGAACCTAGATCGCATGTTTAGGTTGATATGAATCTAAGAATTGAATCAGGATCAACTAAACATTCCTTCAGTGGTATCAGAGCCATAGGTTCTGGTTTTTCTTGTTTAGATTCAATGTTTAGGATTGTTTTCTTGTTTAAAAGTGTTTTGAATCAACTACTGATAAGAGAAACCATTTAAGCAACAAGAATTGAAATCTAAACACACATAAAATTGCAGAAACCAAGCTATATGATTTGGTAGAATGCGATTTCAAGAGGTCTGTATCGACTGCGATCGCATGGATCGATCGATACGATCGCATGGATCGGTCGATACAGTCTATCGGCTAACCCTGTTAACGCGTGAAAGCATCGATCGATACAGGATCGATGCAGGTTCGATATTGGTGCATCGACCGATGCGGTTGGTGCACATCGATCGACACGGTTAGGGTTTTGGCTCGGATCCGTGCATGCGTAAGAGCATCGATCGATACAGGATCGATGCACGATCGATGCAGGATCGATGCTGAGAGCATCGACCGATGTGGTTGATGGATCGATCGACACGGTTGGTTCATCGATCGACATGGTTGGTTTAAAGGCTCGGTTTAATTTTGATTAAAATTAATTCGTCCTGGTTTAATAAACAGATTTAATAATTTTATTAAGTCTGGTTAAACCGGGACAAGAAATCCAATGTCGAAAGAATTATTGGATTTAGTGCCTAAACCAGGATTTTCTAATTTGATTTGGTTGGACCAAATAAATTGAGAAAATCCGGTTTAGTAAATAACCGGTTGACAATTGTGGTCATCATAGTAATTAAAATTTGGTTAGACCAATTTTAATGAACCAGACCGGTTATGTCATTTAATTGGACAATTGGGTCATGTCTTGGACATGGACCAAATTCTTGGGCCTCGGGCCAAGAAGTTAAAACAATTGGGCCAATTATTTGAGTCTTTCTTCAGATTAATTTAAAATTTATTTTATAAAATTATAAAGTCGATTTTAAATTAAAGTTTCCGAAATTTTGAAATTAGAAAGTTTCTTAAATTAGAAGTTTCTGGATTTGCGGGTTTTGGATTTTAAAGAAATTTCTAAAGTTAGAAAGTTTCCGTTTTTAGAAAGTTTCCAATTTTAGAAAGTTTCCAAAAATAGTAGGTTTCCAAAAATGGAAAGTTTCCCGAAATAGTAATCTTCTATTTTGGGAATGAATTTTTTAAATAAACCTACGAACCTCAAATAATATCAAGCATTGGATGTCTTGTCCATTCTATGTCAGCTGTCGAAGCCCATTCAATTGTATTCATGGCCTTACAGTGTGAGGGTGTCTGCTTTTGCGTGGATAAGACGGTTTGTGATTCATAAATGTCATTGGGAGTCCCAGACATTAATGATTACATGACTGTATAGTCTGGTTTTCTTGACTGGGCCATCGGGAGTCCCGGGCCTTGAGACATCAGAGTGAATTGGGCCTCGGGCCCAGATTCACAACCAAGAGTTATATCACGGATATAATTAGCCGATATAGGGCTTACCGATATAAGCTAAGTTTTGGTGACGGCCAGTGGCCCACTTTAATCTTAGTTATATGTGGATCTTGGAATCATTATATTCTATTGAGGGTAACTTATGTTATTGAATATAATGCGTGATTAATCATATTAAATTTAATACGAGATTAATCATATTGAACATTTTAACTAATAACCTTTTTATCTATATATTTCAGCTATGACTACTACAAGCACACAAAACACATTCTCAATCCGGTCTGTTCTCGAGAAGGAGAAGCTGACTGGAACGAACTTCCTGACGTGGTCAAGGAACTTGAGGCTAGTCCTCAAGCAGGAGAAGAAGGATTATGTCCTTCGTGATCCTCTCCCCGAGAGGCCTCCTGCCAATGCCGCCAGGACTCTGCATAATGCTTGGGAAAAGCATTCGTCAGATGAAAATGATGCCTATTGCCTGATGTTGGTGACAATGACTCCGGAGCTGCAAAAACAGTTCGAGAGTGTATTGTCACCCATCGAGATAATGGCAAGCCTGAAATCGCTTTTTCAGGAGCAGGCTAGGACTGAGAGGTTTCAAACAGTTAAGAACCTCTTGGACTGCAAGTTGGCTGCGAATGCGGCAGTGAGTCCTCATGTCTTGAAGATGATGGGTTATCTCGATCATCTTCAGAAACTCGACTGCCCAATCAGCCAGGAACTTGCTTGCGACATCATTCTGCAGTCATTACCTGCAAGCTATGATCAGTTCATTCTGAACTTTAACATGCATGGCTTGAGTAAGACATTGCCTGAGCTTCACGGAATGCTCAAGACTGCGGAGCCCAATTTGAGGAAAACCGCCAAGGACCCCAATGTGCTTATGGTGCAGAAGGGCAAGGGGTTTAAGAAATCCTCTGCTAAGGATAAGGGAAAGGCCAAGGCTGTCCAAGTCGCGGACAAGGACACGCCAAAGCCCAAGCCCAAGTCCAAGGCTGGGCCAACTGACATATGCAGGTTCTGTAAAGAACCAGGGCATTGGAGGAGAGAATGTAAGAAATTCCAGGAAGGTCTAAAGGAATTGAAGAAGAAGACTTTTGAGACTTCTTCAACAGGTATTTTTGTTATAGAAGTTAATACAACTACTTCTGATAATACCTCATGGGTTATGGATACTGGTTGTGGGGCTCATATTTGTACTAATATGCAGGCACTCAGCAACAGTAGAAGGCTGAAGCAAGGACAAGTGGAGCTACGAGTTGGGAATGGAGCGAAAGTTCCAGCGCTAGCTGTAGGCACTTACTTGTTGTCTTTACCTTCGGGATTGATTTTAGAACTCAATAATTGTTATTTTGTACCTGCTATAAGCAGAAATATTATTTCAATTTCTTTGTTGGTTTTGGAAGGTTATGATTTTTCAGTTAAGAATAAAGTATGTTCCTTCAATCGCAACAATTTGTTCTATGGTTCTGCCCCTCTTATGAATGGGCTTTACATACTCGATCAATCCGCGCCAATTTATAACATTAATACCAAACGGTTCAAACCTAATGAGGAGAACCGAACGTTTCTATGGCATTGTCGTTTAGGGCACATCAGTGAGAAACGCATCAAGAGGCTCCATTCGAATGGACTTCTTGGCTCATTTGACTTTGAGTCATGTGAGAAATGCGAATCCTGCATGATGGGCAAAATGACACGGGCCCCCTTTAATAAACCTAACGAGAGGGCCAGTGACGTATTGGGCCTGATACACACTGATGTGTGTGGCCCAATGTCCACAAATGCAAGAGGAAACTATCAGTACTTCATTACCTTTACTGATGATTTCAGTAGGTATGGATATGTTTATTTAATGAAACATAAGTCTGAATCTTTTGAGAAGTTCAGAGAATTCCAAAATGAAGTACAGAACCAACTTGGCAAAAGCATTAAGGCTCTTCGGTCCGACCGAGGAGGAGAATACTTAAGCCAAGAATTCAGTGATCATCTAAGAGAGTGTGGGATCGTATCCCAACTCACTCCTCCCGGAACACCTCAATGGAATGGTGTGTCTGAGAGGAGAAATCGGACCTTATTGGATATGGTTCGATCTATGATGAGTCACACAGACCTTCCAATATCCCTTTGGGGATATGCTCTGCTAACAGCAGTGTTCACTCTAAATAGAGCGCCATCGAAAGCAGTAGCAAAGACACCATATGAATTATGGACTGGAGAAGCTCCAGTGCTGTCTTATCTCAGAATTTGGGGTTGTGAAGCCTATGTCAAGAGATTGATCTCAGACAAGCTTACACCAAAATCTGACAAATGCTACTTCATTGGTTATCCACGGGAAACCAAGGCTTATTACTTCTATCTACGTTCCGAGAACAAGATCTTTGTTGCCCGGGATTGTAACTTTCTTGAGAGAGAGTTTCTCTCTAAGAAAGACAGTGGGAGTAAGGTACTGCTTGAAGAAATTCAAGATGAACTGGATACTGCTCAACCTAATGAGGAAGAGCAGCAGGAGGACCTACAAGAAATTGTAGAGCCTGAACCTGTAGTACCTGAAGTTCGAAGATCCGGGAGGATCCGTCACGAACCCGAGAGATATCAAGGATTCCTCGTGACTGACTGTCATGATCTTTTGATCATTGATGGTGATGAACCATCGAACTTCAATCAAGCCATGATGGGCCCAGATTCCTCCAAGTGGCGCAAGGCCACTGATTCCGAAATGGACTCCATGTCGGTCAACCAAGTGTTTTCGTTGGTTGACTTACCCGCTGGTGTAAAAGCCATCGAGTGCAAATGGATCTTCAAGAAGAAGATTGACGTGGATGGAAATGTCCAGATTTATAAAGCCAGATTGGTGGCAAAAGGTTTCAGACAAGTTCACGGTGTGGATTACGATGAAACCTATTCACCAGTGGCTATGATGAAATCTATTCGGATTCTACTAGCAACTGCAGCTTTTCATGATTATGAAATTTGGCAGATGGACGTGAAAACCGCCTTCCTGAATGGTATTCTGGAAGAGGATGTGTATATGACACAACCTGACGGTTACATAGATCCAAAGAATGCTGGAAAAGTATGCAAGCTTCATAAATCCATTTATGGATTGAAGCAAGCATCGAGGAGCTGGAATCTTCGTTTTGATGAAGCGATCAAGCAATTTGACTTCATCAGAAACGAAGAAGAACAATGCGTGTATAAGAAATCTAGTGGGAGCAAGATTGTATTTCTTATTCTGTATGTCGATGACATACTGCTTCTCGGAAACGACGTTCCAATGCTAAAGTCGGTAAAGGACTGGCTTGGAAGTTGTTTTTCCATGAAAGACATGGGTGAAGCCGCATACGTTCTTGGAATCAGGATCTACCGGGATAGATCTAGAAGGCTGATAGGCTTGTGTCAAGATTCATACATTGACAAAGTCCTAAAAAGATTCAGCATGAAGGATTCCAAGAAGGGCTTCACGCCAATGGTACATGGCACAACGCTAAGCAAGAAGCAGAGCCCTACGACGGCTGCTGAGCTTGAGCGCATGAAGAATATTCCTTATGCATCTGCAATAGGATCTGTCATGTATGCCATGATATGTACTCGTCCTGATGTTGCTTATGCATTGAGCATGACGAGTAGATACCAGTCAAATCCAGGTGAAAACCATTGGATTGCCGTAAAGAATATCTTGAAGTATCTAAGACATACTAAGGATAAGTTCTTAGTGTACGGTGGAAGTGATGTGCTTAAAGTCAGTGGATTCACGGACGCAAGTTTCCAGACAGACCAAGATGATTTCCGGTCACAGTCCGGTTATATCTTTTGTCTGAATGGCGGTGCAATCAGTTGGAGAAGCTCCAAGCAAGACACCGTTGCTGATTCCACTACAGAAGCTGAATATATCGCCGCCTCAGAAGCTGCGAAGGAAGCTGTTTGGATACGAAAGTTCATTATTGAACTGGGTGTGATACCAGATGCGGCTGAGCCTCTGGCACTGTTTTGTGACAACAATGGTGCTATAGCTCAGGCAAAGGAACCAAGATCACACCAGAAATCCAAGCATGTTCTAAGAAGATTTCACTTGATACGTGACATCATTAATAGAAAGGAAGTCAAGATCAGCCGAGTTCAGACAGATGATAAGGTCGCTGATCCGTTGACAAAGCCACTCCCAAGGCCTAAGCTCGAGTTTCTGACTGAAGCTGTAGGCATTAGAGACATAGAAATGTAATCTAAATTTGAGTGGGAGTTTGAGGGCTTTTATTTAGTTATTTGATATGTTCTTGTAAAACATTCTTATGTTTAATGAAATTATTATTTCAAGATTATTTTAACTGTGATGAAATAATCGTTCCAAAGTGATATGAACCATTTTATAGGTCATCGAAGTAAATGACTTGATCTTGAGTCATCGAAGTCATTTAGCTTGATCATGAGACCCTATATTTGATAGATGTTTATATCATCCCGTCCCTAGTCGAAGGTTGTTGAAATTGGAACACCAACAACCATGTGAGACTGGATTGGTACGTGACTTATGACAAAGTCTCAGTGTGTCATAGATGCGCGGCATCAAAGTCAGTACATAGGTGTATGTTTGGGAACATACGACCGGACATGACCCGCTTATAAGAACTCTTCAGGATATTTATATCTGTGTCATAAGAGATTCTTACTACGACTATAGAGTATAGTCCTTAGACCTGAGTTCGCATGCATGTGACTGCACATGGACTGATGCACTTTGATCATTGTCTAACGCTATCATTCTGCGATAGTTATAAGGACCTTGTTTGGGTACATTATGAAATGAATAGTTTACAGTGATGGAACAAGACGGAATTTGTCCCTCCAATATAAATGGAGTGAATATCTCTAGGCCAATCGGAGATTTGAATACTGGAAAATGCATGGCCATGCTCAAACGGACTGTCCCGAGTCGTTTGGATTGTCAGTATCAAATCAGAGTCCGATGAACAAGATTAGGCTTTATAAGGATGACACCAATCTTGCCTTATGATTAATCGAGATATTGTGACAAAAGGATTATGAATACAGAGATTCCAGTACAAGTGGGAGATTGTTGGAATTGTGTCCAGTAATCTCGGTACTGTCTCTAGAAAGTAAGAGTATGTCAATGATCAGACATAAGTCATATAATACTGGGGGTCATGATGGCTTGCTAGAGTCCGCTCATGATCTGTAAGTCTTGGACTTATTGCCTTTATTATATGATCCCATATGGGTCACACGCCTAAGCTAACAGGAAAATGTGTAGGAACGGTTTAGCAGAAGTACGGTAAAAGTGCTAGGCATTTACTGTACTTAGAGAGAATAAAACGGTTTAGGCACTGTGTGTCGATCGATACACAAGGGGTATCGGTCGACACAGTGCGCGAATGTCGTCTAGTTAATTGGTGTTTGGGCCAAATGGCCCAAACGGAATCAGACAAGTTTTATAAGGTAAAACTCGAGTTTCTGAGCAATTAACCCTAATCACACAGCCGAAATCTCTCTCTCTCTCTGCGCCGAGTTCCTGGTGGTCTAGCAGCCGTTTTCTGTGATCGCGTGTGTGAACCTTTGGAGGATTCATCCCTCGGTGTTTCTCTGATCTCAAACATACCATCTCTTTCCGCTGCAAACAGGTATAAGGTGAGATCATCATTTGTTTCTATTCTGAGAAGAACCTAGATCGCATGTTTAGGTTGATATGAATCTAAGAATTGAATCAGGATCAACTAAACATTCCTTCACTTTAATCATTTCTAATAAGATCTGATTCTTTCTCACAGAAACACCTTCAGGTTTTCAGGAGAAATGAGCTGTGAAACGATTTCACACTCATTCAGATGATCACACCATCAATGACTTAAGTATTCTCACTCGTGATCTGATCCAGAGTCTTAATACTTCTGTCATTCAGATCCTATACTTCATTCTGGAACTCTTTCGACCATGTCAAAGAATTCCGACTTGTGTCTCATCAAATGAACACAGTCTTACTCACTGAAGTAATCAGTAGAGACAATGAAGTACAGGAAATTTTCTCTGGCATTACTGCTCATTGGGCCACATACATGAGTATGTTCCAGGTCCAATAAGCCTTTGGTCCTTTCTCTAGCTCGGCTAAGATAGGCCCTTTGCCTTTTGGTCCAGTAAGCAGAATTCAAGTCTCATAAGATATCGTATCAAATGAGCCCAACAGTCCATAACTATGGGATTTCTGAATCCGACTTACTCTATGTGACCAAGACTTTTATGCCAAGAAAAATCAGGTTTAATTCATCAGATTTAAACCAATTCGGTATTTATGTTACATTTAGGCACTCTTTGGTTTAAGATATAAAACCCATTCCTTGAATAGGGTGCTACAATTAATATTTCATTAAGATCAAAAGAACAAAACTTGTCTTTTATCAAAATGAAAAACATTCAAATTCTTACAAGAAAATGAAAGACAACTCTGCTTAAAGCAGGTACATTGTAGCAATTACTTATTAAAACCAAGCCTCGAAGGCATCTATAAGTGAAAATCCTACGGCTGAGGCAGCGTCCATAGCTCCTTCCAGACATGTAGATCCACTTGTCCTTCCTTCAACGTTCTACTGTTGCTTAGGCTCTGCATATTATCACAAATATCAGTGCCACAACCAGTATCCAATACCTTTAAGGTAGAACTTGAAGTAATAACATGAATACCTGAGGAAGTAGTCGCATACATCAACTTCAACTCCTCATCATCTTCCATGAATTTAATGCAATCTCTCTTCCAATGCCCTGTCTCCTTACAGTAGCAGCACTTACCAACGTAAGAGGTATCTGACTCGGGCTCAGAAGACACACGCTTGCCATGATTCAAAATCTGGACAACTTTGCCTTCACCCTTGTCAGCGTTAGGTTTATTAAACCTACCCTTCTCATTCATGAGATTATTCAGGGTACTCTTCACGTTTGGCTCAACTGTTTTGAGCATATCATGCAGTTCAGTCAGCGTCTTCGTTAAGCCTTTCTTGATATAGTTCCTTCTGAACTTATCATAGCTTGACGGCAGTGACTGCAGAATGATCTCAGTTGCCAATTCTTGGCTAACTGGATAATCCAGTTTCCTCAGGTTATCAATGTAACCCATCATTTTACTGACATGAGGACTCACTGGATGATCATTTGGTAGCTTGCAGCTAGTGAGAGACTTAACCAACCGGTATCTCTCCACTCTTATCTGCTCCTGAAATTTCAATTTCAGGCTGCTGATCATCTCTATTGGCGACTCCATGTTCTCATATTGCTTCCGCAAGTCTGAGTCCATGGTAGCCAATATCAGACCACGCACATCTACCGCATCATTATAATGCTTATTCCAAGCATCATATACTGCATGAGAAGCATTGGACCCGATCCTCACGGGGAGGGCTCTCTCAAGGACATAGTCCTTTCTCTCCTGTCTGAGAACTAGCCTCAGGTTCCGCGACCAAGTCAAGAAATTTGATCCGTTCAGCTTGTCCATCTCAAGGACAGACCGGATCGAGAAAGTGTTTTGATTGTTTGTGCTAGTCATAACTGAAAATTAAGATAAAAGGATTTTAGTTAATATGTTCAATATGATTAATCTTGTATTATACTTAATATGATTAATCACGCATTATATTCAATAACATAAGTTACCCTCAATAGAATATAATGATTCCAAGATCCACATATAACTAAGATCAAAGTGGGCCACTGGCCATCACCCAACCTTAGCTTATATCGGTAAGCCCTATGTCGGCTAATTATATCCGTGATATAACTCTTGGTTGTGAATCTGGGCCCGAGGCCCAATCCACTCTGATGTCTCAAGGCCCGGGACTCCCGATGGCCTAGTCAAGAAAACCAGACTATACAGTCATGTAATCATTAATGTCTGGGACTCCCAATGACATTTATGAATCACAAACCGTCTTATCCACGCAAAAGCAGACACCCTCACACTGTAAGGCCATGAATACAATTGAATGGGCTTCGACAGCTGACATAGCCTGGACAAGACATCCAACGCTTGATATTATTTGAGGTTCGTAGGTTTATTAAAATTTCATTCCCAAAATAGAACATTACTATTTCGGGAAACTTTCTATTTTTGGAAACCTACTATTTTTGGAAACTTTCTAAAATTGGAAACTTTCTAAAACCGGAAACTTTCTAACTTTAGAAATTTCTTAAAATCCAAAACCCGCAAATCTAGAAACTTCTATTTTAAGAAACTTTCTAATTTCAAAATTTCGGAAACTTTAATTTAAAATCGATTTATATAATTATTTTATAAAAATAAATTTTAAATTAATCTGATGAAAAAGACTCAAATAATTGGCCCAATTGTTTTAACTTCTTGGCCCGAGGCCCAAGAATTGGTCTATGTCCAAGACATAACCCAATTGTCCAATTAAATGACATAACCGGTCTGGTTCATTAAAATTGGTCTAACGAAAATTAATTACTACGATGACCACAATTGTCAACCGGTTATTTACTAAACCGGATTTTCTCAATTTATTTGGTCCAACCAAATCAAATTAGAAAATCCTGGTTTAGGTACAAAATCCAATTTTCGACTTTGGATTTCTTATCCCGGTTTAACCAGAACTTAATAAAATTATTAAATATGTTTATTAAACCGAGACGTTTGATTTTAATCAAGTTTTAAACCGAACCTTAAACCGAACCGAAACTGACCTAGCCGTGAGCATCACGCAATCACGACAGCCGCAAGCCAGCCGCGTTTGATCCACGATCGGGACGGCTGCTTGGACGGGACGATCGTTCGGGACGATGCTTGGGACAGTCGGGCCGTGAGATCGGGACGAGACAGCCGGGCCATCTCTCGCGATCGGACGGGACGCGGGACGGGCAAGGCGCGATGCAAGCATCAGTCTTGCGCCTCACGGTCGAGCGATCCAACCGGCACGACGCGATCCATGCGATCCTTGCGGATCCATGCGATGCTCGCTTCACGGTCGATCGATCCGATCGGGAAACGATCGATCCATGCTATCGATCAACGATCGATACATGCGATCGGTCTTGGCCGATCGGTTCAACACTCGGCCGATCGCCTAACCAAGTCATATAGCTTGGTTTGCGATTTCAAATATGTTTAGGTTTCAATTCCTTGTTGCTTAATTATTTCTCTTATCAGTAGTTGATTCAAAACACTTTTAAACAAGAAAAACAATCCTAAACGAGATTCTAAACAAGAAAAACCAGAACCAATAGCTCTGATACCACTGAAGGATGTTTTGGTGTTAATCCTGATTCAATTCTCAGATTCAGATTATCCTAAACATGCTGATCTAGGTTCTTCTTGAATAGAAACTTTGTTGATCTCACCTTATACCTGTTTATGCAGCGGAAAGAGAAGGTATATCAGAGATCAGAGAGCCACCAAGTGATAACTCCTCCAGAGGTTCACACACGCACACCAAGCAGGAAGAGAGGCTGCTAGACCGAGCTGAGGAGGCGCAGAGAGAGAGAGAGAGGCGCGGCTAGGGGGCTAGGGTTAGAGAGAAAGAGATTTGGGTTTTAGTTTATAAAACCCTTCTCTTTCCCTTTTGGGCTTTTGGGCCCAAATACCAATCTGATTAAATCCCTTGGATTTAATCAGACCCATTAATCTCTCTCTAAGTACGACAAATGCCTGGCACTTTTACCGTACTTCTGCTAAGCCGTTCCTACACATTTTCCTGTTAGCTTAGGCGTGTGACCCATATGGGATCATATAATAAAGGCAATAAGTCCAAGACTTATAGATCATGAGCGGACTCTAGCAAGCCATCATGACCCCCAGTATTATATGACTTATGTCTGATCATTGACATACTCTTACTTTCTAGAGACAGTACCGAGATTACTGGACACAATTCCAACACAAATTCCTTTGCGAATAGACAAATTGCTCACCTAAATCAGATCTAGTTAAATAAACCAACTGTCGTTGCGTAAATCAACCTAAAATCAATAATCTAAATGGCCAGTTCAGATTAAGCATTAAGAACAGATTAGATGAAGAACTAGATGATGAATCTAAATAATTTAGTTATTATAACATTCCTTCAAATCCCTAATGATAATCCCTAACCTAACAAGAGATCTACTCAGACATAGCAATCATAACATAAAACATAGTCAAAATAGATATCATAGAATAATCAAGAGAATAAGAACAAGGGTTCGAAATCAAGTCTCTTTCGAGAACAAAACCAGCCCCTCAAACTCTCTCTCTGAAAATAAAACTTAGTTATGAAAGCGTAGCCTAAACAAGTGGCTAAAAACCCTAATATATAGTCTAAAACACGTCTGGGGGGCCTTTTGTAAGTCTGGGAAGTTTCTGGGCAAAAACTGTAATTTCTCCAAAATACAGATTTTTGGGCGCAGAACCCTGGAATCACCTTGCGTCGACCACTGCACAGAGTGCAACGATCGTTGCAAGGTGATTTCGCAGCCAGTGAACTCTGTGAGATCTCTAAACAGTGCAGAATTGACCCAAATGCTTCCAAAGCGTCCAATTAAGCTCCAAATGTCCTTAAACCTGTAAAACACCTGAAAAGACTCCAAAACACATAGAAAGACTCGATAACAAAGACATATACCATGGTTAAAATCCCTAAAATTCATGGTATATCATAAATTCACCAACCAAACTACTTCCTTAGTTGCAAAAGCCATTGCCCTGTATTCTGACTCGGCTGAAGAATGGGAAACGGTCTGTTGTTTCTTTGACTTCCAAGAGATTAAGGAGGAGCCAAGAAACATATAGTAAATGGATGTGGATCTTTTTATATCAACACAAGATGCCCAATCTGCATCAGTAAAGCTCTGAAGAACTAAATCTGATGAAGATGAGTAAAACAGGCCAAGACCAATGGTTCTTTTCAAGTAATGAAGAACTTTATATGCAGCATGTAAGTGGGAATTCTTAGGAGCTGAAGAAAATTGACACAACTTATTGACTGCATAAGTAATGTCAGGTCTTGAAATTGTGAGATACATCAATTTTCCAACTAGTCGTTTGTAAACTCCAATATCATCAAGGACTAGCTCTGTATAATGTTGGCTCAGTTTAAAACTTGGATCCATAGGTATACTAGAAGTCTTACATCCCAACATACCAGTTTCTTCTAGAAATCCAAGAACATATTTCCTTTGACAAAATGATATGCCACTCGCTGATCTTGCAATTTTCAGACCCAAAAAATATTTGAAAGTTCCTAAATCTCTGAGTTTGAAAGCATGTTGCAAATTCTCTTTCAACTGATCCACTTTTTCTGAATCATTACTAGCGATGACTATGTCATCCACATACACCAAGACTTCCATATACTTACCACCATTGCGTTTAATGAACAATGTGTGATCGGTTTGAGATTTCCTGAATCCAAGAGTCAACAAAGTTGTGCTGAATTTTATAAACCATTGTCTTGAGGCTTGTTTCAACCCATAAATCGATTTCATGAGCTTGCAAACAGGATTAAAAGGCAAGAATTCCCCCTTTCTTGATGTATAACCTAGTGGTAAAGTCATATAGATTTCTTCATTGATTTCTCAATTTAGGAATGCATTACTTCCATCCAACTGATGCAGACTCCAATTCTTAGCTGCTGCCACTGCAAGTAAGGTTTTAACAGTAGTCATTTTGGCCACAGGAGAGAATGTATCCACAAAATATACTCTCTCCTACTGAGTATATCTTTTCGCAACCAACCGCGCTTTGTATCTTTCCAAACTGCCATCTTCATCTAGCTTGAGTTTATAAACCCATTTACAGCCTATAGCATGTTTCCCTTGAGGTAAAGAACAAATATCCCATGTATGAATTCTTTCCAGAGCCTGTAATTTTTCATTCATCGCTTGAAGCCATTCACTGAACCTCTTAGCCTGCGTGAAAGAAGTAGGTTCGGGAATAATTGTTAACGCACAAATATATGCTTGATACTCATCATAAAGAGCTTTATAAGACATATAGTTGGCTAATGGATAAGGGATTGTTGTCTCAATCAGATTACAATAGTAATCATGTAAATATCCTGGCAGCTTTGGCATTCTCTTTGTATGCTCCTGTAGATTAACATCATTGGAAATTGTTGAGTTGGAATGAACATGAATATTATCTCAACTGCTGCAATCTCATTTGTATATGTGTTGCATCCATTATCAGAATCATTCAAAGAGAAGAATTCCATGAGAGAGTCTGATTGACCATTAGCAAATGGAAATATTATCTCATGAAACACTACATGGCGTGAGATGGTGATCTTCTGTGTCTCCAGATCCAACAATTTATAGCCTTTGTAGCCTGATGGGTAACCCAAGAATACACAAGGTCTTGCTTTAGGTTGGAGTTTATGTCTATTCTTCGTAGAAGTAGAACAGTAGGCTAGAAAACCAAAAACTCGTAACCCATCATAGTCTTGTTTCTTAGAAGTTAGAACTTCATAAGAGGATTATCCTTCAACAATGGAGTAGGTAATATGTTGATCAGTAAAACAGAAGTAAGGACACAGTCAACCCAAAACTCAAGTGACACTTTTGACTGAAACATAAGAGCATGAGACACATTCAATATATGCTGATGCTTATGCTTTACCACTGGAATTTGTTGTGGTGTTTCTGGACAGGAATGGTATGATACAATACCCTTTTCTTGTATAAATCATTGAAACTCAGTTCTTGAGCATTATTAGACCTTACTGCTTTGATGACAACCTCATACTGCGTTTCTATCATCTGGATGAACTCTGGAAACACTGATAGCACTTCATCTTTGCTTCTTAGAAGATATAACCAGGTGACTCTTGTGTTGTCACCCACTATGGTCAAGAAATATATGTATTGTGATACCCCGATCTCGGAAACTTGATAAAAATATTATTATTAAACGTAATGTATTTTTATCATCAATAAAATGAATTATCTTGTTAAGAAATTCATTGGAATTATTTTCGAAAATTCTTGAGAATTTTCATTAATAACCAGTTTTTCCTAGAAACCGATAAAATGTTCGGGTAAGCGAAAGAACCCTCTAATGTCCACTAAAAATTATGAAATTTTGATCATAACTCCATTAAAATATGTAGAAGCTATGGTTAAAAGTATTTGGCAAGATTTTATCCCTAGATTAAGTTATGAATTTTGAGTCATTAATGGATAATTAATGATTAAAACTTCAAAATAAAATTCAAGGAGCTTGGGCTTGGTTAGGGCTGACCAGAGATGATAGGTAAGTTCATTATGGATCTGATTTAGGCCTAGTAAAGGTTTATGCCACGAAATTATGCAAGAGAAAAAAAAGGGCTTTGTGAACTTGATACATTGAATCTCCAAAAACATTTTTGTGGCCCAAGCCCAGGGGGCTTCTTCATGGACCTTACATGTGTAAGAAGGAGGCAAAAGGAGAGTGTTTTTGGCCAACAGCTGGAGGAAAGTCGTGGCTTAGGATGAGGAAAGAGAAGAGACAAATGGAGGGTGGAGATTAACTCTCTTTGGCTATGAAAAGGACCTCTCTGTAGTAACCCTCACAAGGGGGTGAAACATCAGTACGTGAAATACGACCAGTCGGGATGGATCAGGCGAAGATCGACCAAAAATCAAAGTTGTGCGATCAACGTCAAATTGACGTCGTTGCCTAAAGAGGACATTCTAAGACTTTTGGTCAAGTTAGAATTCAAATGGGACGAGCGGATTATGCGAACGTCGAAGGACAAGAGGGAAGGCCGAGGAACGGCCAAAAATCTGAAAGTTCCAAAATGGTTGGACGTTATACTGTGGTGATAGAGGAGTTCAAAACAAGAACTTGGGTCGAAGCGGAATTCAAAAATAGCAAATGGTTTAAGAGATATCGCATTTGCGACTAAATCGGATACGTCGGGTTAGAAGCACGACGGGGCGAAAGCACGATGGTCTGGAGCACGACGTGTCATGGATGAGTTTTTACTTCCAGAAGCACGAGGTGTTAGGAAGCACGAGGTGTGAAGCGCAAGAACGAGGTGTGCGCAGAAGCATGATGTGTAAAAAGAGGGAAAGCACGAGGTGTAACCAGAAGCTCGAGGTGTCATCACGCATGGAGGAGCAGGCTGGCTGCGCCTGGGCCTGGCTAAGTGTCCTCCAGATGTCGCCGTGCATGGCCAGAGGAGCTGAGTGGTGGCTGAGTGTCCGGCCACATGTCACCGGGCATGGTCGCCGACGGAACTGACCAACCGGAGGCCGCCGTGCAGTTTTGCCACCTCGCTCTTAGTTTTCCTATAAATACCCAGCAACCCCCAGCCATTTTTCTCATTCATAACTCAGAGCAAAAAGTTCTAGAGAGAGAGTAGAGAGAGAAAGTGGCTGGGCGGACCGGAAGAAGTTCCCGGCGAGCCGGAAGCGGTTTTCGGCGAACCATCGGGGGAATTCTGCCGGTCGGCCGTAGACACTTTCTCTAACCAAAAACCTGTTCTAGAGAGAGATAACGTCCAGGTTAGATAGAGAAAGTGAGATAAACCCGGGAGAAAGAAAGCACGGACGGGAGTGTCCCGAGGGCGTTCCGATGTTCCGTTACCGGTTCCGACGGGCGGTCGGGCACGGTTTACGGAAGGTGGTCGGTAAGCTTTAGATTCTAGTAACCGGTAGTTAAACCTTACCTTAATCCATCTTTGACTTAGGATCTTCATGTATAGATCCAAGAGAAGTCCCGGAGTAGGGCGGACCAAGGTATAGGGTCGTCGGACCCGAGGAGGTGAGTCCCGATAGCTAGGGCTAACGGGTTTTGTGCAGGTATCGCCTTAAGGATTGAAATACTGCGAGTATTTATCCTTAAGTGCATTGATTGTTGCATGAGGACCAGTTGGTCGTGAACTCGGTTGGGTGCCAAGCTAACGTTTGTGATGCAGGTTCGGTTAAGAACGCACGGAGGTGCAAGCTTAATCCGATACATGGGCCGAGGTTTACGACAACTGTGTCCATGATTGATTGATTGATGCATGCATGATGTGTTGAGATAAGTACGAGGTTGGATATGGTATCCACTCGGAAATGCATGTTGTGATAAGTACGGGATTGGTTAGGGAACCGACTCGGAAATGGAATGTGATAAGTACGGGTTAGTTGGACCCGGAAATGATATGTGATAAGTACGAGGCTGGATTGTGATCCACTCATAAATGATTGTGGAAAATGGGTTTTCCCGTATGGGTGAGGATGTGGTTTCTCCGTGTGATGGTTGATCCACGCGAGTCTCCCATCCGTTTGTTGAGACGGTTGTAGTGGCTGCCATGATCTTCGGATCCTTTGCAAGACCCTACACCGTGTGATTTGTTGTCTAATTGCATGTTTGAGTGATTCATGTAGGTTAGACGTGTTTTGGGTTCTAGAACATGTGTAATATTGTTCTAGGACGTGCATCCTAGGGTATGTGTAGATACTCTAGGAAAATGCTATCGGTGCCACCCATTGTGTACTCTGTGGATTCGGAGGTCCTCCGTGGATTCGGAGAAGAGTTCGGAGGGTACTTGGGTCGCTCCCTTGGCCGGACTATCGTGTGACGACACGGTTACCCGTGGATTCGGGTATGGTGCCGGACATGAACCCTTGCGGGGGATTGTGCGGGATGAGCCACGAGAGAGAGATTTGGGTGGTGGTGCCGGTGCATTTGAGGCCTCTGCATGTGGATGTCTAGAAAGGTCTAGACGGGTTTTGCATTCATGATTGGAGTCATGTTTGCGGGTTATTTTATAAAAGCTTTCGCTTTGCGCATTTATTTATTTTGGCTATTGCATTTGATGCTTGCGAGATGATTGTTGCATTTGCTTCGGCTATGGGGACGGGTTGGGGTATTAACGCTTGTTAGAGGGTTCTGGAATCACTGGGTAACCCATATGGTTGCTCATTAAACAAATTTTATCTCGCAGGAAACCATAGTCGGGCTAAAGGGAAGTTCGGACGTTAGGCCGCTGGTGTAGCTCCGCGTTGTGAGTGTGCGAGACGTTCGTGGAGGTTTTATTATATAGGATTTTTGACTCGAGCTCTAAAACGGTATTGTTTTTGGGTAACAATTTTGTAATAGATCCTATATAATATTAATAAAATGTGTTTGTTTAAACTCCACGATTCCACTGATATTAGTTTGGTCCAAACTAACACAACTCTTGGCTCGGGTACGGGTCGGCCGGCCTTAGGCCTTAGCCGAGAGGGTCGGATATCGACGATGGACTGGCTAGACTATGGGCACGGCTGGACCATTTTTGATATTTGACATTTTGTGGCATCTCCGGTGCGGCTATCGTCCGTAGTCCGTGTCGGGGGTGTTACAAATGGTGGTATCAGAGCATGGTTCATGATCATGCTTATGGAACTCGTGTTTTCAAATGTTTTATCGAGTTGAATGGGTCGCACTCACAACATTAGGAAACCAGTACGTCCGAAGATAGTGGGTTAGGTGGGGTTTTAGGACTTACCTTTATTGGATGCAGCGGAGAAAGGCGGATTGAACGGAGGTAAGCCAAGGAGCCCACTATCCATTTGGATTGTCGGGAAGTTGGAGATGAAGTGGGCCGAGAACGCACCGCCAAAGGAGGTAAATCCTTAGAGTGTAGGTTTAAACCTTCATGATCTCTATGAGATCCCGTGTAAGGTACGTTTGGGTGCTAACTCTCTTTTGTGTGTGATTGAGTTGGCATGATGTTTTGATTGGTTTATATTATTTGCGGGAATTATAATATGAGACCGGAAAGTGAGTTAGGAAGTTAGGTGAGACCGAATGCATGAAAATAGTAAGGTGAGTACTATTTTTGCATGTCGGTAACTTCCTAAGTTGTTGTGGTGTGAGAATCCATAGGTTTTCGTGGATAGAGTTTCCAAAAACCTTAGGATTGTG
Organism: Orychophragmus violaceus; assembly: GCA_030180135.1. NCBI lineage: Eukaryota > Viridiplantae > Streptophyta > Magnoliopsida > Brassicales > Brassicaceae > Orychophragmus > Orychophragmus violaceus. Next base: position 86,773,031 of record CM058240.1, read on the forward strand.
AAGTGGTGTTTTTGGAAAACATGTTCCTAAAACCAGTTACCTAAACCGAAACCTGGAAACCTTAACCCGGTGGGTGGTAAGGCTTGCGGATTGGTTCAGAAAGGACGTGGAGAGATCTGAAAGATCAGGGGGATCTTCCAGCATCAGTTTTGTGAATGCGGTATATCAGATTTGAGGAGATCATCCGGAAACGGTTTTGGGAAAACGACGGATTAGGGAGTCAGTCCCGCAAGAGTTTTGTGGAAGCAAAGGATCAGGAGGATCGGTTGGAAAGGAAATAGTGAGGGACTGATCAAGAGCAAGCGGAGTGTCGAGAAAGGAAGGTCGTCGAAGTCGTGCTTCGTCACTTTTGGGGAAAAGTGACGACTTAAGGTCTTATGGGAAAGTGAAGCGGATATAAGGAGTTGAATCCAGACAAATGAGTGGTGAGGAAGGAACGGTGATGTCCTCACACGAATGAAGAAAAGCAGGAAGTAATTGGGATGTGCAATGGTGCTTTGGAGAAGAGTTCAAGCAAGAAACTGAACTAATGATTACCCCTTGGTAATGATGGCAGTTTTAGCAAGTGATTGCGCACAGAGAGAGGAGTTTGGACCGTGTTGGTCTGAACTCATGATTATGTGGGATGAAAGAAAGACTTAGGAGAAGTATTTACTTGGATTAGAATGAAGGAGGATCTTGGTTCAAGCCAAGAAGACTGGACGAAGGGACTATTTAAGCTACTTCCCAGAAGACGGAAAGGGGTGACGGAGTAAGGAAGAGAAGCAGATGGCTTCCCATTTCGGACAGTAAGGAAGAGTGATGGTGACAAACTCAGAAGTCGGTTTCCAACCTAGGAAACGACTTGGAGAGATTGAGAAGACCAGGATAAAGGAGTAGTGAAGTGGTGACGAGATGGTGTCATCCCGCAAAGAGAAATGATGAAAACTAACTATGACAAAGACGGTTTGAACGTGAAAGAATGCATGTGGAGAGGAGTTTGCATCAAGGGTTTGAGCTCGTGATTGCAAACAATGGGAAGAAGAATGTTGTGGGGCCTTTACTAAGTACGAAGGCTCATCAAGCCGGAGAAGGTACTTACTCAAGTCAGGTGAACTTAATGAAGAAACGGACCAGGCTTTGTTGGTAGCCACGTCCAAGGAGACCGCAAGGGTTATGGAAGGCACTACATAGAGGGGTAAGAAAGAAAGAAGGAAGGAGAACGGAGCAAGTGTAAACGAGAGGAAGATTTCAGAATCAGAAGGTTGGAGTTACGGAGACAAGATGTCGTGGCAGCATATGTTTGCGTAAGGATGAAGCATGGAGGTTACAGTCATTGGAGATGGGCCGTAAATCAACGACGAGAACAATGGAAAGGAGTTCCTTTAGTTTGAATCTCAAGAGGCAAGACCGAGATACAAATGATGGAGTCAAAGGTGTTGTAACCGAAGAAGGATCAAATCAAGAAAGGAGCGGATAAGGACCTACAGTGTAAAGATCGTCAAAGGGTCGAGAAGGATCGTGGTTAAGTTTGAAGAAAGACATGAAGAAAATGTCACGACTAAGGAGGGTTGTGCCGAGACGAGTAATGGGCAGGCGCGTTAAGGAGAAGAGAGTGGAGCCAAGACGAGTAAGGGGTATACGTATCCAGAAGAGGTGAAGCTGAAACGTTCTAAGTAATGGGAAGAAGAAGTTCACGCAAAGACAATACACCAAAGTAGTTTGAGTTGGGAAAGATTGAATGAGCATGAAGACGTTGAAGGATCGACCACAACCGTGAGGATAATCAGCAGACCGAGAAGGTTCACGGAGGAAGTATTTTGCTAAAGGAAGGATAAGGGTGAACCCGAGAATGAGGAGAAGGACTAGACAACGAGGCGGATCGCCTAAGAAGAGGGACAATTCAGAGAAGTGATTAGGAGAATCACTAGCTATGGACAAGAACCAAGGCGTGAAGGTTCACACTGAAGTAATGTGGACCCTGAGCAAAGAGAGGAACGGGTAAAGAACTCGGGAGACGAAGATATGACGGATCCTAGGAAGAGTGATTAGAGGAATATGATGAGTATCGAAAAGTAGATGATGATGAGGAAAGGCGTGCAGATAAGTACAAAAGGAGACAAGGAGAAGCGTGAAAAGAAGAGGAGTGATTCAATACAAAGGACTTAAAGTCCCAAGCACATGAGAACCCGGTCGCGTAAGGGAGATCTCGACAGAACAAAACGATTGAGACAAGTGAAGAGGAGATGCGGTTTGGTTAAAAACCAAGATGAGGGAGCTAAGGAAGCAAATGGAGAGGAAGAACCAAAAGGTTGTACGTCAGAAGGAAGTCCAGCAAAGGAGAATCCCGAAGAGGAGACTTGTACGGGACAAAGGGATTCAAGGTGCAGTAACAACATGATTGTTTGAGCTGCAGCCTCGAACCCCGGAGAATATCAAACCAAAATCGTGAAGGGCCAACGAATGAGGTCAAAAGAATGGTGGTAGAGAAGATGGTTCTATCAGCGCAGCAGAAGCGTAGTGGTTTCTTCAAGCGCTAGAATTCGAGGAAGAATTCTATTAAGTGGGGGAGAATGTAATAACCCTCACAAGGAGGTGAAACATCAGTACGTGAAATACGACCAGTCGGGATGGATCAGGCAAAGATCGACCAAAAATCAAAGTTGTGCGATCAACGTCAAATTGACGTCGTTGTCTAAAGAGGACATTCTAAGACTTTTGGTCGAGTCATAATTCAAATGGGACGAGCGGATTATGCGAACATCGAAGGACAAGAGGGACGGCCAAGGAACGGCCGAAAATCCGAAAGTTCCAAAATGGTTGGACGTTATACTGTGGTGATAGAGGAGTTCAAAAAAAGAACTTGGGTCAAAGCGGAATTCAAAAAGAGCGAACGGTTTAAGAGATATCGCATTTGCGACTAAATCGGTACGTCGGGTTAGAAGCACGACGAGGCGAAAGCACGACGGTCTGGAGCACGACGTGTCACGGATGAGTTTTTACTTCCGGAAGCATGAGGTGTTAGGAAGCACGAGGTATGAAGCGCAAGCACGAGGTGTACGCAGAAGCACGATGTGTAAAAAGAGGGAAAGCACAATGTGTAACCGGAAGCTCGAGGTGTCGTCGCGCATGGAGGAGCAGGCTGGCTGCGCCTGGGCCTGGCTGAGTGTCCTCCAGATTTCGCCGTGCATGGCCAGAGGAGCTGAGTGGTGGCTGAGTGTCCGGCCACATGTCGCCGCGCATGGTCGCCGCCGGAACTGACCAACTGGAGGCCGCCGTGCAGTTTTGCCACCTCGCCCTTAGTTTTCCTATAAATACCCAGAAACCCCAGCCATTTTTCTCATTCAGAACTCAGAGCAAAAAGTTCTAGAGAGAGAGTAGAGAGAGAAAGAGGCTGGGCGGACCGGAAGAAGTTCCCGGCGAGCCGGAAGCGGTTTCCGGCGAACCATCGGGGGAATTCTGCCGGTTGGCCGTAGATACTTTCTCTAACCAAAAACCTGTTCTACAGAGAGAGAACATCCAAGTTAGAGAGAGAAAGTGAGATAAACCCGGGAGAGAGAAAGCGCGGACGGGAGTGTCCCGAGGGCGTTCCGATGTTCCGTTACCGGTTCCGACGGGCGGTCGGGTACGGTTTACGGAAGGTGGTCGGTAAGCTTTAGATTCTAGTAACCGGTAGTCTAAACCTTACCTTAATCCGTCTTTGACTAAGGATCTTCGTGTCTAGATCCAAGAGAAGTCCCGGAGTAGGGCGAACCAAGGTCTAGGGTCGTCGGACCCGAGGAGGTGAGTCCTGATAGCTAGGGCTAACGGGTTTTGTGCAGGTATCGCCTTAAGGATTGAAATACTGCGAGTATTTATCCTTAAGTGCATTGATTGTTGCATGAGGACCAGTTGGTCGTGAACTCGGTTGGGTGCCAAGCTAACGTTTGTGATGCAGGGTCGGTTAAGGACGCACGGAGGTGCAAGCTTAATCCGATACATGGGCCGAGGTTTACGACAACTGTGTCCATGATTGATTGATTGATGCATGCATGATGTGTTGAGATAAGTACGAGGTTGGATATGGGATCCACTCGGAAATGCATGCTGTGATAAGTACGGGATCGGTTAGGGAACCGACTCGGAAATGGAATGTTATAAGTACGGGTTAGTTGGACCCGGAAATGATATGTGATAAGTACGAGGCTGGATTGTGATCCACTCAGAAATGATTGTGGAAAATGGGTTTTCCCGTATGGGTGAGGATGTGGTTTCTCCGTGTGATGGTTTATCCACGCGAGTCTCCCATCCGTTTGTTGAGACGGTTGTAGTGGCTGCCGTGATCTTCGGATCCTTTGCAAGACCCTACACCGTGTGATTTGTTGTCTAACTGCATGTTTGAGTGATTCATGCAGGTTAGACGTGTTTTGGGTTCTAGAACATGTGTAATATTGTTCTAGGACGTGCATCCTAGGGTATGTGTAGATACTCTAGGAAAATGCTATCAGTGCCACCCATTGTGTACTCCGTGGATTCGGAGGTCCTCCGTGGATTCGGAGAAGAGTTCGGAGGGTACTTGGGTCGCTCCCTTGGCCGGACTATCGTGTGAAGACACGATTACCAGTGGATTCGGTTGTGGTGCCGAACATGAACCCTTGCGGGGGATTGTGCGGGATGAGCCACGAGAGAGAGATTTGGGTGGTGGTGCCGGTGCATTTGAGGCCTCTGCATGTGGATGTCTAGAAAGGTCTAGACGGGTTTTGCATTCATGATTGGAGTCATGTTTGCGGGTTATTTTATAAAAGCTTTTGCTTTGCGCATTTATTTATGTTGGCTATTGCATTTGATGCTTGCGAGATGATTGTTGCATTGTGCTTCGGCTATGGGGACGGGTTGGGGTATTAACGCTTGTTAGAGGGTTCTGGACTCACTGGGTAACCCATATGATTGCTCATTAAACAAATTTTGTCTCGCAGGAAACCATAGTCGGGCTAAAGGGAAGTTCGGACGTTAGGCCGCTGGTGTAGCTCCGCGTTGTGAGTGTGCGAGATGTTCGTGGAGGTTTTATTATATAGGATTTTTGACTCGAGCTCTAAAACGGTATTGTTTTTGGGTAACAATTTTGTAATAGATCCTATATAATATTAATAAAATGTGTTTGTTTAAACTCCACGATTCCACTGATATTAGTTTGGTCCAAACTAACACAACTCTTGGCTCGGGTATGGGTCGGCCGGCCTTAGGCCTTAGCCGAGAGGGTCGGATATCGATGATGGACCGGCTAGACTATGGGCACGGCTGGACCATTTTTGATATTTAACATTTGTGGCATTTCCGGTGCGGCTATCGTCCGGAGTCCGTGTCGGGGGTGTTACACTCTCCCCCTCCCATTTTCTTCACAACAAAAGCTCACAAGAGAAAAGAAGAAGGAGAGGAGAGAAAGAAGAGAGAAGGAAGATAAAAAGAAGAGAGGAAGAAGAAGAGAGGAGGAGGCGCAAAGGAGGAGGACGAGGAGGAGAAGAGGAAGCCGGAAGAAGAAGAGTAGGAGGAGGAGCTAGAGAGGAGAGAGAGAGAGGGAGGAGAGAGACAGAGAAAGAGGGAGAGGAGAGAGAGAGAATAGTAAAGAATTGGGATGGTGACGGAAGAATGGGGAAATATTTCCTAAACGGAGATTTTCAACGTTCATCCCAAGGACCGACCTTTTCTTCCGTCTGAAGCGGATTTAGTACGATCCGGAGGTTCGAGTAGTAAGGCAATACGGGGTCAACCACGACAAAGTGTTGGTGAGTTGAGGTTAATTGGTTGAGTAATATGTTCCTCCACAGGTTCCCGACACTAAGTTACGAGCCGTTGAGATGATTATGATTAGTGTCGGTTTGGTTAATAACTTGTTATAATATATGAGTATATATGGTTTTTTGATTGGTTAATGTTGATGGTATGGATCTTGTTGTTATGTTGTGACATGCGGTGATTAAGAACCAAGTAATAAACGAAAGATTAAAACACGGAAAGCTATGTGATAATAATATGACGATCGGTTTATGAATAATGGATGTACGGAATGTTGTGCGAATGATGGTTACGTTTGTTGTGATGTGGTATGTTTAATGGTTTGCATGATGTGTTAGTGACATGATGTTATAGTGGGCATATCGACTTCCCAACCCGATGGATCCTCGGGAGCGTACCGGTCGGTTCACGTACCCTCGGGTCATGTTATCGGCATGTGTTAACCTACTGAGTGACGCCGGTAGGTGTGCGGTCCGGAGAATACGGGGTCATGTCCTAGGGCCGGACTGCATGGAAGCTCAGGCTATCTAGGGGTATCTCGAGTCGCCGCGTAATTATGGACGGAGAACGGTGTCTTACTCGTAGTACTTCGTGTCTATGAGTAAGAGTCGAGTGAATCACTACCGTAGGCCTATATGGTAACGGGATGATTATTCCGAGGGAATGACAAAATGGCTAGGGCCCATAGCGTGCATATAGTATAAATAATGTTTTCGTGCTTTGGCTATCTAATAATGCTTGTGTAACTTTCCGCCATTGATTGTGTTTGGGGATGGGATGGGCGGACGGAAAGTTACTTTGTTAGTTGGGGAATCCCAACTCACTAGGTCGATAATAGATCGCTCACCCCTCTCTTTTATCCTTTTTCAGGTAACCCATAAGAATAGTGGATCGTAGGACGTTAGGCCATCCGGTGTAGTATCGACGTCTCTTTCGTAACGATATTTCAAGTAATGTTACAATATTTTAAATAAATAATGTCTATGGACCTATTTGTATTTCCGCACTTTCCTAGTAAACGATGTTTTATACTCGAAAAGCTTGTTATTTATATTAGATTGGAAACGTGTAATTGAATAACTCGGATCAGTTTAATGACAAAAGTTGTTAAGCCAACCCGAATTAATCAAACACAGTAAAAATTGTGACGGCTCTGGTCCCGACTAAGGGAGACCGGTGATCATGTTCTTGTTTGATTGTTGGTCATCGGTTGACTAAGGTCAAAACGGAACAGGGGCATTACAAAAGGTGGTATCAGAGCATGGTTCCGATCATGTTTATGCAACATGTGTTTTCAGACTTATCGAGTCAAACATTGAGTCGCGAAAAAGGCATTAGGAAACCGGTTACGTCCTGTTTAGTTAGGACTTAGTCGCTTACCCGTTTATGATGTAGATGGAGGACGAAGCGATCAGTAGTGGCGGGCAGGGTATGGGTATGGGGTCGGAACGGGTTTCGGAACACCGCGGATTAGGTTATGAGGAACCGGCCAAGTCACTAGAAAATCCGGGCAACCAGGAAGGCCATGCGGATCAGGCGCAAGCAACCGCAGAAAAAGACATCGAAGATACTGAATCTAGCAATGATCGTCCTAAGGAGATGTCCAAGAATGATCAGAATGTGGATGGAGGCCGAGAAGTAAACAAGAACCAGTGCATACCCTGAAAATGCTTCATGATGTAATGACCCGAGCTATGCAATCACCACAAGTAACCCCCGACGCGGCGAATTGACCACCGTTCCTATCTTTGATATCCTCGATGAAGAATCTGGGAACGACACACTTCTCCGTTGGAATTGACCCGTTAGTCGCCGATCGATGGATCCGAATGGTGGAAAAGAACTTCAAGGCTATGAGATGTACGGAGGACTATAATCTAAGCGTGGGAACTTACTACCTGGACTAAGATGCAGCCGATTGGTGGGAAAGCCGGGAAGCCCAAGTGGGACATATGGTGAAGACCTGGTCAGCGTTCAAAGAAGAATTTGAGCACAAGTACTTTACTCCAGAGTCTAGGCGTCGACTACAATGGGAATTTACTAACCTCGAACAGGGGAGTATATCAGTTCGAGAGTACGAATCCGAGTTCATGCGACTTAGGCGTTATGTGGGCAACAGTAATGGAGAGGAGGAAGCGATGATCACCAACTTCTTGTTCGGCCTTCGACCCGAGTTGGAAAGCAGACTCGCGGTGGGTAACTTTTCCAGCCTCACAGACTTGGTGGAGAAAGCTGTAAGCGTAGAAATTGGGTTAGCAGCAGAACGAACAGCGCGGGGAAACTTCAACTCAAACCAAGGCGGAAGGTCATCAAGCCATCAGGGCCGGTACTCGGGACAGAACCGTCGTTTCAAAGACAAAGGCAAACGACCCCAAGGATCATCTGACTCATTCAAGGGAGCATCAATATGCTACAACTGCGGTCAGCCCGGTCATATTTCCAAATACTGTCCAAGGAATGCAGCACAGTACACGTCGCCCGGTCTTACTTGTTTCTGATGTGGTCAAAAGGGCCATTATGCTCGAGAGTGTTCGAATCCGATTCCAGCCACCCCACTCGCCATCCAGTCTGCGCCAGCTCACCCTACGATTGAGCCCGCTCGCAAGTGGCAAGCTGTAGATAGTAGGGTTTATGCCTTAGAGCTAGATAATAAGGAGACCCCGAAACCCACTCAGGGTCCTATCACAGGTACATTTGCCTGAACCCTAATCCTTGTGTGTGTGTATAAAACCTTCGAAGTTGTTCAAAAATAAAGCTTCTATATAAATAAAGTTTCTGTTTCAAAATATAAGTATTGTAGCTTAAAGTTAAATATTGTTATGGCATGAACCATACATGTTGCGGGTCGTCCCACACATGTATTGTTCGATTCAGGAGCCACCCATAGTTTTGTGATTCCAAAAGTAGTTGCGGAAATCAGAGGGAATTACAAGGTAGAAAATGTTAATGTCGTTGTGTTGACCCCCGGAGAGCAAACGCTCCAAATAGATAAGTGTATTCAGAACGTACCGCTAGTCATTGAGGCGAATCTTCTAATTACTCCTCTGACACGGTACGGAGTCATTCTTGAAATGGACTGGTTGTCCGGCTATCAAGCCCAACTAGATTGCGGTCGAGGAAGGGTTACATTTCGTGGAGACGGGATGGAGGCGATAGTCTACTATGGGATTAACCCTAGTACGTCGGTGTGCGTAGTGGCGGCTCTTCGAGTTCAAGACATAATAAGGAATGGGGAAGCGTTTTTGGTAGCCATCACTGCCAACGAAGGAACCGTCAACGGCGACGTTAAGATCGAAGACATTCCAGTAGTCCAGGAGTTCGAGGATGTATTTGCGGCGTTAAAGGAATTACCTCCACCTCGGAGTAATCCTTTCACCATTACCTTGGAACCAGAAGCGAAGCCTATCGCCAGGGCACCTTACAAAATGGCCCCAGCGGAGTTGGCGGAACTCAAGAAGCAGCTTGAATACTTGATCGGGAAAGGCTTTATTCGACCAAGTTCATATCCATGAGGAGCTCCAGTGCTATTCGTAAAGAAGAAGGACGGAAGTATGAGATTATGCATCGACTATCGCGGCATCAACAATATCACCATCAAGGATAAATATCCATTGCCTTGAATCGATGAACTTTTAGATCAGCTTAAGGGAGCAAGCTGGTTTTCAAAAATAGATTTGGCATCTGGATATCACCAAATTCCTATCGCTGAGGGAGATATCATGAAGACGGCGTTTCAAACCAGATATGGGCAGTTTGAGTTCGTGGTAATGCCTTTTGGGCTTACCAACGCACCAGCAACCTTTATGTGGTTAATGAATGAAGTTTTCCATGATTATCTCGATAAATTTGTTATCATATTTATCGATGATATTCTGGTGTACTCAAAGACCAAGGAAGAGCACCGGTCGCATTTGACGTTAGTTCTCGAGAGATTGAGGAAGCTGAAATTGTTTGCTAAGTTCAGCAAATGCTCGTTTTGGCAGAGGGAAATTGGATTTCTGGGTCATCGCATCTCCGAGCAAGGAGTATCAGCCGATCCCGAAAAATTTAAAGCCATCCAAGAATGGCCTCGGCCTACCTCTGTAACAGAAGTTCGAAGTTTTCTGGGCTTGGCGGGGTACTATCGGAGGTTTTTTCGTGGATTTTCTTCAATCGCCAAGCCATTGACGAAGCTAATAGGGAAAGGCGTTCCCTTTATTTGGAATAAGGACGCGGAAGACGCTTTCGCAAAGTTAAATATCTCTCTGACTTCAGCACCAGTTTTGGCTCTGCTAGAACCCGGAAAACCCTATACGGTGTATACCGATGCATCGCGTGTTAGTTTGGGGTGTGTCATAATGCAAGAAGGTAAAGTCATCGCTTATGCGTCTCGTCAGCTAAGGAAACACGAAGAGAACTATCAGACACATGATTTGGAAATGGCGGTGGTCGTATTCGCATTACGAATTTGGAGATCCTATCTCTACGGTGAAAGCATATAAGTGTTTACAGACCATCAAAGTCTTAAATACTTGTTCACGCAACCGTACCTTAATCTACGACAGCGGAGGTGGATGGAGTTCATCGCGGATTATGATCTCAAAATCAAGTATCATCCTGGAAAAGCTAATGTGGTTGCAGATGCACTCCGTCGGCGAAAAACCAAGGCTAGCATCGAAATGGAACTCGAAACTTTAACCGAGGAACTCACACTACAAGAAAAATCTCTATTCTTAGCACACGAAAAACGCCATAGTATGTATATGATAGCGTTTGTGATAATGCTATTTCTGCCCCAGCTATAATAGGTCGGCCATATATGATAGCGTTTTTTGTCTGTGCTATAATATTGTTCACTATAATAGCGTTTTTGAAATTGCTATGTCTGCCCCAGCTATAATAGGTCGACCATATATGATAGCGTTTTTTCCGTGCTATAATATCTTGCATCTATGATAGCGATAGTTTTTCTTGCTATAGTTGAATCTATCTATAATAGCTTTTGATAGCCGAGCCGAACCGAGCCGGAGCCGAGCCGTATTAAATTATTATTATATTTTTTATATCGAATTTATATAAAAAATTATATTTAAAATGATTTTATTAATAAACCAAAACATTGTTTACACAAAAATTATTAACAAAACTATCTAAGTTAACATTAAAAACTATCTAAGTCTTTCTTCATTGCTTCTTCTTCCTTTCTCTTCTTTCATCCTTCCAACTCCTGCAGGTAATCTCCTTGTCCTTCTTTGCATCTGTTGAAAAAGTATAAACATTTGATTTCACAATCCCAGTCATATGCAAGATTTCAGAAAGGACAAGGATTATAAACTCAAAAACACAGATATTAAGTTACCTAGTCGGGCTGAATGCCACATCTTCAATTGTATCGTCATAGCCTTGATATACACCTCGTGGCAGAAGGACTCTCAGTATTATCACCAGCTTCACTAGTCTGTTTTATGATGGATCCAGATGACTTAAAATATGTACCAACCGTTGTGATGTGATCTTGGATACTCCACAAAACAACTGACTTGTCCTTGCCTAAGAGAAGAACCTTTGTATGAGAAACTTAAAAAACCAGAGGATCAAAAATAATACATATCACAGAAAAATAGACCTCCGGAGTGAACAAAGGGTTAGTTTCATCAAAGTGCCAAACAAGTAAATTTATGGACCAAATTAAACAACATTGCAGATATAACAATATTGATACAGGAATCATACCTCTCCAGGGTGGATAATGGTCTTGTACTTCTGCACAAATAGAGAACGTGCTTCTTCAATGAACTGGAAAGAAATTTTTAGTAGATAGTAAATGTAACGGGTAGCATGATAAGGAAAAGTGCACAAGATTGATATAAAAGAAACTAAATACCAATCTTAAAGGTTAGGTTCATTATAAACTTCAGGAATACGAGAGCGTTAGAGGAATGTACTTTCATGTTAGCATCCACTTCTGTGTCAGGAAAGATTCCTGCTCCCCTTTCTCTTTTATTAACTTCCATCAATATCTGTTTCCGCAGGAAAATAACGAGCTGAGAAGTCAACTGTCTACCTCACAGTCATCTCAGCAACGGGCAATCATATTGGCTTATGTACGCCGAGGTTTTCTGAAGGACAAACTCGTCCAGCGTGTGCCCATTGTAGGAGATTTCACCTGAACACTGTGGAAACAGAAGAAAAACAAGATAAAAGTTACACACTTCATACTGAGTAGAAAGGAGGGAAGCGTTAAATAATGCCATCCAAAAGAAACAATTTACGAATGAAAGCAGAGTTAGTTACTGTGGTAGTATGAGTTTCCTGGTTTTGAGAGAATCAAGACTTCTTGATTAATTTCCTGAAGGTGAGAAAGGCCAACTTAGTACCAAAACCGTCACCTCTTAAAGAACATGTATATGTATATTAACTCACTTGAAAACCAGAACTGATGTCTTGTAAACTTTATTTTCCTATTGAAATACATCAGTGCCAATCAGTTAAAGATGTCTCATGAACTGAGGTACGAGCCAATTTTTCAGATATCTCTTCATGAGATGAGCGATGATCTAAATCCCCATCTTCCTGCCTGCAAGCAAAACAGAATTGAACTGTACATTCTTTGGAGAAGAACAAGAGAAAATAGAGCGTGCACTGGCGATGGTAAGCCATAACATATCAGCTAAAGAATACAGAAGCTGATATATTATGAGGACCACTAGTGGCGACAGTAAGCAAAACGAGATGGCACTCACGATTCTAAAAACAATGACAAAGAAACGTAAATTTACAGTTACCTCTTAATGAAAAACTCTTCATGAGGATCCTGGAGAATCCCATAGACCATCCAAGCCGCAAGCTAATTATACATGACCTGATGTCCATGCCAAAGAAGCCTACGTATGGACATGGGAATAAGCATCAATACAGAAACTTTAACAAGTGTTGAAGCTGGACCAAAGATGATACTGTAGATACAGCCACTGAGGAACAAAGCCAGTGAATACCTTTGGAGACAAGCCCTCAATTCAGGCACACCACAATGAAACCTTTTATTCAATACATTCAGAAGCTGCCCTCCACGAATATCATCACGCTCAATCTCGAGAACAAGCTCGTACAGGGGCGGGAAGAGAACAAAAAACTAGAAAGAAAAATAATAGCGTCGGATTCAATAAACACCTATTCATATGCAAATCCTAAACTCAATCATCAAGTGATAAAAGTGTTAGTATTGGAGTTGAGAATGTACCTTATTGAGTCCCTGAGTACCCGTAGCTAGAATAGGCGTAGTCTCCGCCAATAACTTCTGCTCAATGTGAAGAACCGCAGACCTGTAGACCGAAAGAATCTCCCCAATTCCATTAGCAATGGCTCTGCGGTACACGCTAGGCTTCTTCTCGCTACTCTGCTTCAACAACTCATCGGCCCGTTCCCATGGATGCACGCTTACGGACCTAATCCAGCTCAAATTCTGGGAATTCTTAGCAAACCGGTCAAGCTCCCTGTAGTAGAACCCTAGCTTGATCAACCTCTCGATCAGGTCCCTACAAGGAGCGCACGAGAAATCAAAATCAGCATAATTGCAGATCATGAAGCACACATAAAAGAGAAAAAGCGCAAGGAGATACTACCTTTCGCTGGGTTCGATAAAGGAGATGTCGGGAGCGAGTTTGAAGGTACATTCATCAGAGAGAGGGGAATCGAGGCCTAGGGTTTTCAGTTGCTCCCGCTCGTCGACGATAAGATCTCCGGTGAAACCTAGGAGAGCTAGAAGAAGCTCGTGCAACATTGCGACTAGGACAAGAAATTGCAAATTTCCGGGAGGGAATATGTTAGATGGATTCATGGAGAGGAGGGAGACAATTTTTTGGGTAGAATAGAAGAGGGAATTTTTTTTAAGTGTTTCACGGTTTTGGTAAAATTTTGTGTAAGTATGGCGGTTCAACAAAATTTTGCCTAAGTTTTGGCGGATTAGATTATTTTTGTTTCCCGCTTACTAAAACACTATCTTAGCATTGTATCAATGCTATAAAAAGATAAAAAATCTAAAATTTATCTACAATAGCATTTTGGAAAACCGTGCTATCATATTATGCTATCAATACGCATAATTTATGTAGTGTCAAGTCTGTGAAGTTGGCTGCAATGGAAGGGGAAGCAAATAAACCATTAGGTTTACAAGCTGTAAGACAGGCGGACTTAGTTCTTCGTATCCGAGAAGAGCAGCAGAAAGATGAGAAGATTTTGAAGATCATTGTAGAAATCAGAAACCAGGACGGACCAAACCAGAGCAGTTATCATCTTGCCAAAGATGGAACATTGTTGCTCAAGGGAAGGATCACTGTACCCGAAGGACAGGGTTTGCGAGAAGAAATTTTGGAGGCAGCACATCATTCTTTGCTTAGTATCCACCCCGGGAGTTCAAAAATGTATAAAGACGTAAGGAGGTATTATCATTGGCCGGGAATGAAAAAGGTCTGTAGCGCGATGGGTAGCTCAATGTCTGACTTGTCAACAGATCAAAGTGGAGCATCAAGTACCCGGTGGTCTACTTCAGAGCTTACCTATCCCTCAGTGGAATTGGGATTCCATCTCAATGGATTTCATCACCGGAATGCCGACAGCAAAAGGTAGGGCAAACAACGCAATCTGGGTAATTGTCGATCGTCTAACCAAGGTGTCCCATTTGATTCCGATAAAGGACACCGATAAGGTGGAATCCCTGGCTGAGCTATACATCGCTCAAATCATTCGCCTTCATGGAGTTCCAGCAGACATCGTATCTGATCGGGATCCACGATTTACCTCCATCTTTTGGAGAGCACTACAAGAAGCGCTAGGAACGGAGCTGCATATCTGCACTGCTTATCATCCGGAAACTGACGGTCAAACCGAAAGGACTATCCGAACCATTGATGACATGTTGCGAATGTGTGCTCTCGATTGGGCTGGAAATTGGGAAAAGCACTTGCCATTAGTGGAGTTCTCGTATAACAGCAGCTACCATTCCAGTATCAAAATATCTCCATATGAAACCCTATATGGACGACCGTGTAGAACTCCGCTATGTTGGACCGAGATCGGATAACGAGAAGTCTTTGGACCCAAGATCGTTGATGAAACGACCAGCAAACTGCAAATGATTCAAGCAAACATGAAGAAAGCTCAAGATCGGCAGAAGAAATTTGCGGACCAAGCAAGGAGAGAGGTTAACTTTGAAGTCGGAGATTGGGTGTATTTGAGGGTCTCATCGCAAAGAAGAGGGGAACGTTTCGGAAAAGTGGGAAAGTTAGCAGTTCGCTACATCGGACCATACCAAATAATTGGAAAGGTTGGAGAAGTGGCATACAAATTGGATTTACCGTCAGACATGCGGGTTCACCCAGTGTTCCATGTGTCCATGTTGCGGAAATTCATCCGCGACCCAAGGGATGTGGAAACAGAGAAAATAGAAGATCTTCAGTCAAACCTCACCTACACCGAAGGACCCATTCGCATAGGAGAAAGATGTATCCGTAAACTCAAGAATCGAGAGATTCCGCAAGTTTAAGTCTTCTGGGGAAAGCAGAACCGTGTGATTGTCACATGGGAAGATGAAGAAAGGTTTAAAGATTCATATCCGGAGTTTTTCATTAGTAATCAGTAGAAAGGAGTTGTAATATAACCGTAAAGAATTCGATGACGAATTCTAATAAGAGGGGAAGAATGTGATACCCCGATCTCGGAAACTTGATAAAAATATTATTATTAAACGTAATGGTATTTTTATCATCAATAAAATGAATTATCTTTCTAAGAAATTCATTTGAATTATTTTTGGAAATTCTTGAGTATTTTCATTAATAACTGGTTTTCCGAGAAACCGATAAAATGTTCGGGCAAGCGAAAGAACCCTCTAATGTCCACTAAAAATTATGGAATTTTGACCACAGCTCCATTAAAATATGTAGAAGCTATGGTTAAAAGTATTTGGCAAGATTTGATCCCTATATTAAGTTATGAATTTTGGGTCATTAATGGGTAATTAATGATTAAAAATTCAAAATAAAATTCAAGGAGCTTGGGCTTGGTTACGGCTGACCAGAGATGATAGGTAAGGTCATTATGGATCTGATTTAAGCCGAGTAAAAAGTTTGTGCCACGAAATTATGCAAGAGGAACAAAAAGGGTTTTGTAAACTTGATACAATGAATCTCCAAAAACATTTTTGTGGCCCAAGCCCAATGGACTTCTTCATGGACCTTACAGGTGTAAGAAGGAGGCTAAAGGAGAGTGTTTTTTGCCAACATCTGGAGGGAAGTCGTGGTTTAGGATGAGGGAAGATAAGAGACAAATGGAGGGTGGAGATTAACTCTCTTTGGCTATAAAAAGGACCTCTCCCCCTCCCATTTTCTTCACAACAAAAGCTCACAAGAGAAAAGAAGAGGGAGAGGAGAGAAAGAAGAGAGGAGGAAGATACAAAGAAGAGAGGAAGAAGAAGAGAGCAGGAGGCGCAAAGGACGAGGAGGAGGAGGAGAAGAAGAGGAAGCCGAAAGAAGAAGGGAAGGAGGAGGAGCCGGAGAGGAGAGAGAGAGAGAGGAGGGGAGAGAGATAAAGAGGGATAGGAGAGAGAGAAAATAGTAAAGAATTGGGATGGTGACGGAAGAGTGGGGAAATATTTCTTAAACGGATATTTTCAACGTTCATCCCAAGGACCGACCTTTTCTTCCGTCTGAAGTGGCTTTAGTACGATCCGGAGGTTCGAGTAGTAAGGCAATACGGGGCCAACCGCGACAAAGTGTTGGTGAGTTGGGGTTAATTGGTTGAGTAATATGTTACTCCGCATGTTCCCGACACTAAGTTACGAGCCGTTGAGATGATTATGATTAGTGTCGGTTTGGTTAATAACTTGTTATAATATATGAGTATATATGGTTGTTTGATTGGTTAGTGTTGATGGTATGGATCTTGTTGTTATCTTGTGACATGCAGTGATTAAGAACCAAGTAATAAACGAAAGATTAAAACACGGAAAGCTATGTGATAATAATATGACGATCGGTTTATGAATAATGGATGTACGGAATGTTGTGCAAATGATGGTTACGATAACATATTAAATTCTATGGGCTTCCAACCTAAAACCAATTGGTGATAAGTGGATTGGCCCTAACCCTTTATATATTATATATGATCTACTCACACTTCCGATGTGGGACACTAACACCCCCTCTCACGCTCAGAGCTCTTTGGCCATCTGAAGCGTGGAGTTGTTCATGGGGTGGCCCAACAATCGGGTGGCCCAAGATCCAACCATAGTATGGTATGTTTAATGGTTTCCCTGATGTGTTAGTGACATGATGTTATAGTGGGCATATCGACTTCCCGACCCGATGGATCCTCGGAAGCGTACCGGTCGGTTCACGTACCCTCGGGTCGTGTTATCGCCAGGTGTTAACCTACTGAGTGACGCCGGTAGGTTTGTGGTCCGGAGAATACGGGGTCATGTCCTAGGGCCTGACTGCATGGAAGCTCAGGCTATCTAGGGGTAGCCCGAGTCGCCACGTATCGATGGACGGAGAACGGTGTCTTACTCGTAGTACTTCGTGTCTATGAGTAAGAGTCGAGGGAATCACTACCGTAGGCCTATATGGTAACGGGACGAGTATTCCGAGGGAATGACGATATGGCCAGGGCCCATAGCGTGCATATAGTATAAATAATGTTTTCGTGCTTCGGCTATCTAATAATGCTTTTGTAACTTTCCGCCATTGATTGTGTTTGGGGATGGGATAGGCGGACGGAAAGTTACTTTGTTAGTTGGGGAATCCCAACTCACTGGGTCGATAATAGATCACTCACCCCTCTCTTTTATCCTTTTTCAGGTAACCCATAAGAATAGTGGATCGTTGGACGTTAGGCCATCCGGTGTAGTATCGACGTCTCTTTCGTAACGATATTTCAAGTAATGTTACAATATTTTAAATAAATAATGTCCATGGACCTATTTGTATTTCCGCACTTTCCTAGTAAATGATGTTTTATACTCGAAAAAACATGTTAATTATATTAGATTGGTCCGGTCTAATATAACTACCAAATTTTGTAACGGTTGCGAAGCCAAAATTAAAATTTGGGAAACGTTTAATTGAATAACTCGGATCAGTTTAATGACAAAAGTTGTTAAGCCGACCCGAATTAATCAAACACGGTAAAAATTGTGATGGCTCTGGTCCCGACTAAGGGAAATCGGTGATCATGTTCTTGTTTGATTGTTGGTCATCGGTTGACTAAGGTCAAAATGGAACAAGGGCGTTACATGTATCCTTCGAGTGTAGATACTGCAAATGGTCCCCATATGTCGATGTGAATGAGATCAAACGGTTTGGGACACATATTGTTCTGTGAAGGAAAAGTCAGATGTTTTTTTTTAGTAAGAGGACATATATCACAGTGGAAACGACCATTATTCCTTTGTTTTATTCCAAGAACATCTGTAAGAGTATCAGATTTGTATATAGATGGATGTCCTAATCCATGCCATATGGCTGAATCCACAATGAGATTTGAATAAGCAGAAAACATAGAATGCTAGGATATAAAAGTGATGATGATTCCAACACATATAGATTCTCAATCTGCTCACCCTGACCAATCATCAATCCCTTGATATGATCTTGTATCATACAAGAAGATTGGTTAAAATACACTTCACAGTTCAAATCTTTTGTCAATTGGCTGACATTCATGAGGTTTAGTTTGAAATCCGGTATAAACAACACATTCTTTAATACCAGATTCTTTGTTAACCTAACTATGCCTAGACCAACAATGGTGACGCCTAAACCAGTAGATAACATGACTGTGTTGTTTAACAAACCAGAGATTTCCTCAAACATACTTATATCATGACAAACATGGTGCATTGCTCCACTATCTACAATCCATGATTCAGTGGACAAAACATGTCCTATGGTTTTCAAAATCCCAACAAAACCCCATGTGTTTTTAGAGAAGGCCATACCAGGTAATGTTGTGATATATCCACATGAAGTCGATGTTGCAGATGTAGACGGTTGAAGCTGAGAATTGAAGTAAGCTATGACACCTTGAATTTGATCTTTAGTCAAGCTGAAGCCCAACTTAGAGTGATCATCTGCATCAGTCGGAACATTTGTTAGAGATAATTGAGCAACCTTTGGTGTGTATGATGCTACATGCTTGTTAAAAGCATTTTGTTTCTCAGGTTGTTGTTTCTGCTTGTGTTTGAACCCAGTCGGATAACCATGAATCTTATAGCAGGTAGTGTGGCCAATGCATCCACAATGGGTACAAACATGTATGTTCTGTTTGAACTTTGAGTAGTTAGTCTGAGTAGCATTTATACAAGCTTGCTCTGAATCTACCACTGCAACTTGAAAGGCAGAAGAATTCTGAATTGGAGTGATGTCCCACTGACTATGATCTTGATCCCAGAGATTATATATTTCAGATAGTTCAGGAACGGTTTTGTTCATTATAATCTGACTTTGGATGACTACATATGAATCATTTAATCTGGCCAATAACTTGATAACCTTTGAGTGCTCCTGTTTGGTGTTAATCGCCTTGCAACATTTGCAATTTTGACAGGTTTCTTGACAATTCACACCTTCTAGTTCATCCAAAAGCGTCTTTAAGGTCGTATAGTAAATATCAAGATCCATGGATCCTTGCTGTAAAGACCAAATTTGCTGTGAAAGTTGGTATGATCTAGGAAGGTTTGTGATGTGAAACCGAGTCATCAAGTCTTTCTTTATCTTAGATGTGTCATTAAAACGAAGAATGCTCTTATAGATTTGCTTGGAAACCGAATGCAATAGCTAAGATTTCACCATTGAGTTGCATCTAGACCATATTCTGAAATTCCGATCCAATTCGCTAGGCCTAGGCAAGGTTCCATCGATAAAAGCAAGCTTGTTCTTTGCATCTAAAGCTATGGACATCGCTATCTTCCAATCATCATAATTTGTAACATTAAGTACCTCAGAGATGACAAAGCTCTTGGATTGTCACTGTTCGTCAGATAAAAAGGATAATAAATGCTATCCGACGACTGTTTTGGCGAGATTGGCGATTTCAGAGATCGCACCAATACTTCAGGACTGGAAGTTTTATGAGGTGAAGTTATCTTCAATTTTGTAGCGCGACGCGTACTTCTGCGTAAAGACACCATTGAAGCAATTCTTGATCTCAATTTGAAGATATAAGTGATATGCTCATAGTTTTATCCCTAGAGTTAATACTGCAAGTGCACAGACGTGACTGGTAGTATATAGGGTATCGAATCCACAGAGACTCTAGACCTTACGATAGATTGTAGAACTGTCAAGTTAAGCTAGGTGAATTAATGAGAAACTAAATAGCAAAAAATAAAGTAAATCAGATAGCAGAAGTGGTTTTGTAAGCAAGAACTAAAAGCGCTAAGTCTAGGGAGTTCTCAGGAAATCAGACAAGCAAATTAACTATCAGTCAGGATCAAATTAAGTCAGGTTCTAGAACTCAAACACAGATATAGAATTAACCAACTTTCGTTGCGAGAACTCTCTAAGTCTAATTAGTAGAAACCCAAATTTCTTTTCAATTCCTAACAGATTAAACTAGCCTTAAGTGCAAGTTCGACATGTTCACAATTCAATTAAACCAAATTTCTTTTCGGATAATTAAATTGCTCAACCTAAATAGTTCAGATTCTAAATCACACTTTCGTGTCAATTTAATAACCTAAAGTCTAGATTCTAAGTGATCAAGTTAGAAACTAGTATTAAGCACAATTCAGGTTGAAGAACAAATAAGTTATGAATCCTAAACTGATAAATTAATCTAACAAGTCATGAAAACCTTTAAGAGAATCCCTAAACCTAACTATGAATCTACTCCGACATGATCAATGAAACACAAATCAATGAATAAGTAAATTGCATAAAAACAGAGTAAAGAATAAAGGGGTTCGAAATCTTCTCCAAAAGCAGGAAGCAATACAGGTTCAGATCAGCCCCAAAAGCTCTAAATCTCTATGCTCAAAGTATGAAAGCGTATGAAAAGCGTAGGCTAAACAAGTGGCTAAAAACCCTAATATAATGGTCTAATCACGGCTGGGACTTCTTTGTAATTATGAGAAACTTCTGGGCTTTGTTGCAATTTCCAAACTCTTCATTAAACCGCCGAGATTTGTCTGACTCGCGTGTGTGTCGATCGATGCACATATTGTGTCGATCGATGCAAACCTCTGTTTTGGACAGTGAACTCTATCTCTCGGGTTAAATCTCCAAAATGCTCCAGAAAGCGCCATAATCTCCAAATCCGCTCCAACGTACCTAGACCTGTAAACACACCTAAAAGACTCCAAAACATAGTAAATGACTCGATAAATAAGATATATACCATGGTTGAAAACTCTAAAATCCATGGTATATCAACTCCCCCACACTTAGCCTTTGCTTGCCCTCAAGCAAGACAGAGAACTAGAATGTGGTTAAGTGGTTTGAAAACTTTCAGAAACTCTTTTCATCCTAGAAACAACAACACTCAGATTCCCCTTAGTAAGCCACATGAAAGATTTCACCTGTAAGACATCAAGACCAACATATACTTTCCCCACACTTAGCAACTGTCCTGAGTAAACTCCACAATCACATTCAGAGCATTCAAATTCACCCTACTGACTTCTATAAGCTATTAAGTGCGGTCTCACCTAAGGATTATCGATCAAAGGGCACATGGGTTCTTACTATGTTAGCTCTAGACCACCATACTATCTTTTTTGGTTCCTTTCTTCTCTTTTCTCTTCCTTAGCAACTGGTTTTTCCCCATTGGGTATCATTTTTTTTATCAGTGCTTTTCCCGTTATGGGGTGTAGTTTGGACATATTCCATGGATACACATGAGGTAATAGGGGTCTCTACCACTCCCGCGACCACTTCGGAGCTACTAGCTCATCCTCAGTTTATTATTCTTTTTTTTTTTACTTAACTTTAGAAAAGGGGAGAATGGAACCTTACTTGGACAGGTTTACAAGCTGTGTCAGAACTAACCGAGGAATCCGACTCAAGGTATACCAAGCCCTTAGGTGAGAAAATCAAGTCAAAATTAAGGGTAAAGTCAGTAAAGGATCCTCTGATACCTGAAGTGATGTGGGTGTTCTCAGTAGGCTGATCTGCGTTGGGGTTTTCTAATAGTCATATATTGATCTTGCGAGCTCATCCCAATGGTTACTTAAGTTCCTGCAAGTGCTGTTAACTTCTCAAAAATTCACTGTTTCTTACTTAAACTGTTTTGACTCGATAAAACAAATTTTAAAACCAGGACTGGCTCTAAGAAAACAAAAGCGTGCGTCAGTAGCTACCTCCCCCACACTTGAAACACACTGTCCCCAGTAGTGTAAGCTTAGGATCGGTGAGAAAAGAAATCGGAATGAAATAAACCGAGAAGGGTCAGACCACTTACCTGTCGTCGGCATGCATCGATCGATGCCACAAGGGTGTCGATCGATGCAAGGCGATTATGCCCACGGTTTAGTAGATAACCGGTGTCTGAACCGCAATTGAATCGGCAAACCGTAAATTGCATATGTGTCGACCGATACACTATGTGTGTCGATCGATGCAGTGCGATTCTGCCTGTTTTTCTCACGCCTTTGAACACACACAAAAACAGAAAATTAAAAACACCAAATCAAAACGCAAAATGAAAACAAAAACGAACCTAACAGTGTGTTGCCTCCCACTCAGCGCTCTTTTAACGTCATTAGCTTGACGTTTTTAGCTAAATCAGGCAGAGGGTGCATCATCCAGAGGCAGAATCTGACCTCTAGGAATCTCGGCCTTAGCCCAATAATGCTTCACCCTCTGTCCATTCACAGTAAATTCCTTACCTTCCTGGCTGACTAGAACAACAGCTCCATAAGGGCGTACCTCCTTGATCGTGAAAGGACCAGGCCACCTTGATCTCAGCTTACCTGGAAACAATTGCAGACGAGAGTTATACAAAAGTACCTGATCATTAGGCTCAAATTGTCTAGAGACAATCTTCTTGTCATGATAAGCTTTAGTCCTCTCCTTGTACAGCTTTGAGTTCTCATAAGAAAAATGCCTAATCTCATCCAACTCATTAAGCTGCACCAATCTCCTCTCTGCAGCAGACTTAAGATCGAAATTCATATGCTTCACAGCCCATGCTGCTTTGTGCTCAAGCTCTACTGGCAGATGACATGCTTTTCCATACAGCAGATGAAATGGAGTAGTCCCAAGTGGTGTCTTGAATGCAGTCCGGTAAGCCCATAGTGCATCATCCAGCTTTGCTGCCCAATCCTTCCTTGTCTTCCCAACTGTCTTCTCCAAAATCTCCTTGATCGTTCTGTTAGAGACCTCGACTTGTCCACTAGTCTGAGGGTGATAAGGAGTAGCAACTAGGTGATGAACTCCATGCTTCTGTAGCAGCTTCTCGAAGACCTTATTAATGAAATGGGATCCTCCATCACTAATTACTATCCGAGGTACTCCAAATCTAGGGAATATGATGGTCTTAAATAGCTTAATAACCACCGAAGAATCATTGTTTGGACTAGCTATTGCTTCTACCCACTTAGACACATATTCCACAACAACCAAAATGAACTTATTCCCATAGGACGAGGGAAAAGGACCCATGAAATCTATGCCCCAACAATCGAAAACCTCAACCTCAAGAATGAAATTCTGAGGCATCTCATGCTTCTTACTGATTTTCCCTCTCCTCTGACAGGCATCACACTGAGAAACAAAAGAATGAGCGTCTTTAAACATCGTAGGCCACCAGAAACCAGCTTGTAGAACCTTAGACACAGTCTTGAAAGTAGCAAAATGTCCAGCATAATCTGATCCATGACAGTGGAATAAGATATCTGGAACCTCTGATTCAGCAATGCATCTCCTGTAAAGACCATCCGAACATTGCTTGTAGAGATAAGTCTCATCCCAATAGTACCGTCTGAGTTATCTGAAGAACTTCTTCTTGGCATACCCCTTTAACTCATCTGGTTCGGTCTCTGCAGCCAGGTAATTAGCTATATCTGCATACCAGGGTCGATTAGTCGTTGCGACAACATCAACTTCGAAGTCGTATTGTCCAAATTGAACCTTAAAAGATTCTGGGCTCGTATCCGCACTGCAATGATCGTCGCATAGGTAAGCATCGATCGTTGCGTCCTCGTCACATGCATCGATCATCGCAGATGGTGCATCGATCGACGCAATGCGATTAATCCGACAGTTCTGCAAATTTATGTCCAAATCCATCTCAAATACTGTCCCGATCATGTTGACATTCTCCTCAGGCAAGAAATCATTAATGGGCACGTCTTCTTCAACCAGAATCCTTGACAGATGGTCAGCAACTCCATTTTCAACCCCCTTCTTGTCCCTCACTTCAATGTCAAACTCATGAAGTAACAGAATCCATCTCAACAATCTTGGCTTAGCATCCTTCTTCTGCATCAGATACTTCAGAGCTGAATGATTAATGTGCAAAATCACTTTGGAACCAACAAGATAGGGGCGAAACTTCTCAAATGCAAAGACAAAAGCCAACAACTCCTTCTCTGTAGTGGCGTAGTTTCTTTGTGTATCATCTAGTGTCCTGCTGGCATAGTAAATAGCATGAAGCTTTATGTCCTTCTTCTGCCCCAAGACAGCTCCTACAGCATAATCACTTGCGTCACACATTACCTCAAAAGGTAGATCCCAATCTGGTGGCTGAACTATAGGAGTACTCACTAATGCTTGCTTGATCTGTTCAAATGCAGTCTGGCAATCTGCAGTGAACTCAAATTTGGTATCCTTACACAGCAAAGCAGTTAGTGGTCTAGCAATCTTACTGAAATCCTTGATGAACCGTCTATAGAAACCAGCATGTCCAAGAAAGCTCCTCACAGATTTCACAGAATTAGGCGCCTGAAGGCTGGTCATGACCTCAATCTTAGCGCGGTCTACTTCGATCCATGCTTCAGACACTCTATGTCCAAGAAAAATGCCATCTCTGACCATGAAATGACACTTCTCCCAATTAAGAACCAAGTGCTTCTCCTCACATCTAGTTAGCACTTTACACAGATTATCCAAGCACTCATTATAAGATGAGCCGTACACTGAAAAGTCATCCATAAACACCTCCATAAAGTCGTCAATCATATCAGTGAATATGGACATCATGCATCTCTGGAAGGTGGCTGGTGCATTACAAAGTCCAAAAGGCATCATGCGGTATGCAAATGTTCCATATGGACAAGTAAAGGTAGTCTTTCCCTGATCCTCTGGATGGATGGGAATCTGGAAGAAACCTGAATATTCATAGAGGAAGCAATAGTAAGGGTGATTTGCTAACCTCTCCAGCATCTGATCAATGAAAGGTAAAGGGAAATGATCCTTCCTTGTCGCAACATTGAGCTTCCTGTAATCTATGCACATCCGGTGTCCAGTCACGGTCCTTGTAGGAATCAGCTCGTTCTTCTCATTCTTCACTATTGTAACTCCACCTTTCTTAGGCACTACATGGACTGGACTAACCCAATCGATGTCTGAAATCGGATAGATGATCCCATCATCTAGGAGCTTCATGATCTCCTTCTTTACCACATCCTTAATATGAGGATTCAGCCTCCTTTGATGCTCAACAGATGTCTTAGACTCGTCCTCAAGATGTATCCGATGCGTGTACAGCTCCGAAGAGATACCTGAAATGTCATCAAGAGAATAGCCAAGAGCTTTGCGATGTTTGCGCAGCTTGCTTAGCAGTAAAGTGAGCTCTGCGTTGTTCAAACTAGCATTAACAATTATTGGATATGTCGAATTAGGTCCAAGAAATGCGTACCTTAGCCCGGATGGAAGTTGTTTCAGCTCAATTTTCGGGGCTTTTTCCTCTGCCCAATCACTGTCGACATGCAACGATCGACGCACTACATGTTTCGATCGATGCAGAGTCGCGTCAGATACATCCAAATACATGACCTGCTCAGCAGAATCCATTAGCCTCGCATAGCAGATTGCGGGCTCGTCTTGCAGATGCTCCAGCTCCATTATAGAGCTCAGTAAAGCTCTCTCCAGTGGATCCTCAGCATGAGTCTTATGAAAGTAATCCGCAGCCAAATCACTGAGAGTATCCACATAAAAAGTCTGTCTGTCGATGGTTGGTCTCTTAACCAGCTTGTCCATATCGAAGCTCATCTTCAGATCACCCACATTCAGAATTATAGTTTCATTCCTGCAGTCAATCATAGCACCCGCAATAGCCAAAAAAGGCCTACCCAAAATCAGTGGATCCTTTGGTTCCTCTCCATACTGCAGAACCACAAAATCAGTAGGAATCACACATTGGCCAATCATTATAGGCACATCTTCCAATATTCCTTCAGGACTTCTGATTATTCTGTCTGCTAAGACTAATGAGATCCTAGTGGGCAGGAAGTCAGTCATCCCAAGTCTCTTGGCAACAGAGAAGGGCATAAGGTTCACACTAGAACCAAGATCACATAGAGATCTCTCAAATCTTTCCATGTAGATACAACAATCCAACACAAAGCTTCTTGGATCTTTTAACTTCTCAGGATTTCTGCCCTGAATCACTGCACTACATACCTCTGTGATCATCATTACACTCTCCTCATCAGACCATTTACCAGCTAGTAAGTCCTTAAGACATCTCTTCATCACATGAGTAGTCTGCATAGAGTCAATTAAAGGCACTTCAATCTTCACCTTTTTAATGATCTCTTTGCATTTAGCATACTGCCTATCGTTCTTAGCCTTCCTGGGGTTCTTAGGAAAAGGGACCTTAGGCTTGTATACCCTTTCATTCGACTTATTCAGCTTCTCTGCGTTTGAACTCTCGGCAGTCGCCTTGCGTCGATCATTGCTAGTGGTGCATCGATCGTTGCTAGGTGATTCTGTTACGACCTCTGCGTCGAGCGTAGGTTCAGGATCTTTATTTTCGCCTTGCATCGACCGTTGCATAGGTGCGTCGATCGATGCATTGTGAATTCCTCGGATCTCATCTTCCATCTCTTCAATTTCCACGATTTCTTCTAAGCTCAACTGTTTTTTCTGGGCAGGAAACAGCTCCTTACCACTTTTCAGAGTCACTGCGTTGCACTGATACTTAGGATTAGCATCAGTTCATCCCAGAAGAGATCCATCTGCCCTCTTAACATATCCAGCAGTCTGCGCAACTCGAGTATCAAGCTCTTTCACATGTGTGCTCAAGGATTCAAACTTCCCATTAAGATCCTCATACACAGCATCCAGCTTCTTGTTGAAGTCCACAGCAGTCTTAGTCTGACCTTTCAGCAACTGCTCCATCATGGCTTCCATATTGCTTTCATGAGCATTAGCAGCTGGAGGTGTTTGATATGAGGATGATCCATAAGTTCTCTGATTACCTTGCTGAAAAGGTTTCTGAAAACCAGCAGTCTGTCCATATCCAGAAGAGTTCTGGTTGCTTGTGAAAGCACTCTTCTGTCCACCATTGAAGAACTTATTGCCTTGCTGATTACCAAACCTATTCCCTTGAAATCCAGAGCTACCAATGTAGTTCACATCCTCTTCCTGGTGATCTTCTTCGGCTCCAAACACCTCAACTTCCTGAGCAAAGTGGACAGCTTTTTTCCAGTAAACAAACTATGAACAGTGTCCAACTTACTCCTGATATCAGCAATCTCCAGATTATCTATCTTCCCACCAGACTCTTTCCTTCTCCTATCAGCAGTCTTGGTGCTATTACGGCTCACCAAGTTATCAATCAATGTCTTAGCCTGCTCAGGAGTCCTTGTATTGAATTACATTGCTAGCATTGTCCAATGCAGACTGATAGTGGAGATCAATACCTCTGAAGAATAAGCCCAGCAGCGTCACTTCAGAGAATCCATGGTGAGGATAGTCACGTTGGTACTTCTTAAACCTCATCCAAGCAGACTTAAGAGGCTCTGTAGGACCTTGGGTGAAGGTGAGAATATCCTGTCTCGACTGATCAGAGCGAGCATCATCATAAAAGTGCCTCAAGAACTCTCTCTTCACAACATCCCAGTAGTAAACTTCCCAGATGGAAGTTGTTTCAGCCAAGCTGCAGAATCTCCAACGAGAGAATATGGGAAAAGCTTGAGAAACAAGTAGTCATAATTTACCCCATTGTACTTCATCCCAGTGATGAAGTTCTCAAAATCATCAATATGGTCCATTGGTTGCTCATGTGGGAGACCATTTCCTCAGAAGAGCGTAGTAGACAGTCTTGATCTCGAAGCCATTCCTCTCAAATCCAGGAGGTACAATTGCTGACCGGTTAGCATGGAACTCATCCGAACGGTTGTAGTCAGCAAGAGTCCTCTCATTAGCAGGAGGATTTATCATCTGTCTCTGACCTTCAGGTTCAGGTTCAGGTTCAGGTTCAGGGATCACACGTGTTGGGATAGTGTCCTCAAATCACACTTGTACTCACTCTTGATGATAGTTGTGTGTCGAGATCAAACATTCGTATAATACTGGGCGGTTGCAATGTTTTGCTAGAAGCCTCTTGCAGTCTGTAAGTTGTAGACTTACTGCCAGTATTATATGATCCTATAGGGTCACACACCTAAGCAAACTGGAAGCATGAAAGTGGGAATGATCATTATGGTAATGATCATACTTATGTGTATTGGATACACATTTAGATAGAGTTTTACAATGTGTGTGTCGATCGATGCATGAGTGCGTCGATCGATGCAGGCTTTTCGTGGAGGTGTGTCGATCGACACAGTAAGTGTGTCGATCGTTGCACATCGGGTTCCGAAACTGATGTTTCGGATTAATGACGTAACCGAGTCGGGATTGTCCGACGGTTTGTGATGTCATTTCCAGGTCGATATATAAGGTCTTATATGGTCGACCTGAACCCTAGCCGTCTTCTCTTCTCTCAGACAGAAAAGCAGAAACACAAGAAACTCTTAGATCCCACAGATCCGGCACTAGCATCCCGTTTCCAGCTTGTGTGCGTGTGTATCTGGTAGAGGCAAGGCATCTGCGTTGCTCACTGATCTCGTTCACTAATTCCGCTGCCAGTTCAAGGTAAGAACGAGGTTGGTAAATTCAATATATCAAACCCTAGATCCTAGGAGATCCAACAGTGGTATCAGAGCGTTGTTAGGGTATAGCTATTGAATCTGATGCAATTAATTCGAAAACTGAGTTTGTTGAATTGATTATTGCCTGTGAAAATCGTGTTTTCAAGTGTTAATCTCGAATTAAAGCATCTGTTGAAAATTCGATATATGTGTTCTCGCAGTGTGTCGATCGACACAAAGCGTGTGTCGATCGATGCAGAGCGAAAACACGTAAATAATTTTAGGGTTTGTCGCAGCGTGTCGATCGGTGCAAAGCGTGCGTCGATCGACACAGAGCGAAAACTCGCAAAATAATTTTAGGGTTTGTCGCAGCGTGTCGATCGGTGCAAAGCGTGCATCGATCGACACAGAGCGAAAACTCGTAAGATCTTTTGGGTTGTTCGCAAAGCGTCGATCGACACTAAGTTTGTGTCGACCGTTGCATCGCGAAAACTCACACTGTATCGATCGACGCACTGGGTGCATCGATCGATTCAATTGGTTGGTTTCGGTTGGATTGGATTGAACCGGAAACCAATTTGATTGTGGTTAGGATATGCCGATCGATGCAAGGATGCATCGATCGACACACAACTCGCAGACCCAGGGGCTGGACTCCTAGTTGCGAATACCAAATCAAAATGAATCTAAACTTAATAAAACTGAGTGTTTTAATTAAATTGATAACTTCTTGGATGTATATTGGATATGCATCAAGATTAATTAGTTCCTTTCCTCAACATACTATCAAGTTATCTTGATGTCTTGCCCGATCTCGTCTACTGTCAGGACTCGTGTTGTTGTTGGATATTCTTGGAGTCCTTGGTATCCACAACAATGTGGGTAATGCAGGTGATCATTAGTAGACTTGCAGTGCAACTATTAGTGATCACAAGACAGAAGAAATTGGTTTTACTTGACTGGGCTGTCAGAAGTTCTGGGCCCAGAGATATCAGAGTAGATTAGACATAGTTTGTCTCATCTACGACCAAGAGTTGTACTGGGTACAATTAGCAATGATTTGCTTACCTAAATAACTAAATTTTGGGTGATGGTAAGTTGCCCACTCAGATTTTGGTGAAGTATGGATCTTGGTTCATTGTATTCATCTGAGGAAACATAGTTTTGAATACAATGCGAGTTTTTCTTATTAGATAAGAATTCTCATTCCTTGAGCATTATAACTAAAACCTCTATCTCTTTTAATTACAGCTATGTCTGTCTCAAATCACATCAACACTTTCTCACTAAGATCCGTCCTTGAGAAGGACAAGTTAAATGGATCTAATTTCTTGGAATGGTATCGGAACCTGAGAACAGTTCTGAGGCAGGAGAACAAGGAATATGTCCTTGAAAGAGTTATCCCCGAGAGGCCACGTTCCAATGCCCCGCAGACAGAAAAGAATGCTTGGGATAAGCATTCAGCTGATGTCAAAGATGTTAACTGTCTAATGCTGGTGACTATGAACTCTGAGCTGCAGAAGCAATATGAGAACGTGATGTCACCCATTGAGATGATTAACAGCCAGAAAGCTTTATTTCAGGAGCAAGCTCGCACAGAGAGATACCAGACGGTTAAGTCTCTCATGGATTGCAAGCTGGCTAAGGACAGTCCAGTAAGTCCTCATGTCCTTAAAATGATGGGTTACATTGATAACCTGGGGAAACTGGACTGTGCCATTAGTCAGGAGCTAGCCACTGACATGATTCTGCAGTCTTTGCCGTCGTGTTTTGACCAGTTCATCATGAACTACAACATGCAGAACATGACTAAGACATTGACTGAGTTGTACAGTATGCTGAAGACAGCAGAGCCGAACCTCAATAAGGCTACTCCCAATGTCCTGATGGTACAAGGGGGTAAAAGGTTTAAGAAACCTAAGAAGGATAAGGGAAAGGCCCAAGTTGTCCAGGCTGAAAGTCAGGACAAGCCCAAGCCGAAGCCCAAATCCGGGCCTTCTCCTGAGGATAAGTGCAACTACTGCAAGCAGTTAGGGCATTGGAAAAGAGACTGCAAGAAGTTCATGGAAGATTACAAGAAGCTGAAGAAGACGTATGATGCGTCTGATTCAGGTATTTATGTTATCGAACTTAATGTTATATCTTCTAGTTCTACTTCGTGGGTATTGGATACCGGCTGCGGTGCTCATATTTGTACTAATATGCAGGCACTAAGAAACAGTAGAACGCTGAAGAAAGGACAAGTGGAGCTACGGGTCGGGAATGGAGCTAAGGTTGCTGCACTGGCCGTAGGCACCTATGAATTGTCTTTACCTTTGGGCATGATTTTAGCTTTGAATAATTGCTACTTTGTACCTGCGATTAGCAGAAACATAATTTCAGTTTCCGTTTTGGATTTGGAAGGTTTTGATTTTGCTGTTAAGAATAAAGTTTGTTCTTTTAATCGTGATGGTACATTTTATGGTAGCGCCCCATTAGAAAATGGGTTATATGTTTTAAATCAAGAAATGCCTGTCTTTAACATAAATACAAAGCGGTTTAAGTCCAATGACGAAAACCCGACTTTCTTATGGCATTGTCGTTTGGGCCATATCAATGAGAAACGCATCCAAAGGCTCCATCGGAATGGGCTTCTGGGCTCATTTGATTTTGAATCATGTGAGAAATGCGAATCTTGTTTGATAGGCGAAATGACTAGAGCCCCTTTCAACAAACCAAATGAAAGGGCCAGTGACTTATTGGGCCTTGTTCATACTGATGTATGTGGGCCGATGAGTACTGTTTCCAGAGGAAATTACAAGTACTTCATTACCTTCACTGATGATTTCAGCAGATATGGCTATGTCTATTTTATGAGACACATGTTGGAAGTTTTGGTTGATCCTGATTCAATTCTCATATTGATATCAACCTAAACATGCATTAGATCTAGGTGTTCTTATTTAGAATCATATGATCTCACCTTTTACCTGTTTGTTTGGCAGCGGAATTGAGAACAGGTCAATGATCAGGGAGATACACCGAGAGATGGATCCTCCAAAGGCTCACACACGCAATCACAGGAAACTGGTTGCTAGACCACAAGGAAGAGAGGCGCAGACCGAGGAGGAGAATCGCGGCTTGGGTTGAGTTAAGGGAGAAGAGAATTGGCTTTTAGTCATTTAAAAGCCTTCTCTTTCCCTTTTGGGCTTTTGGGCCCAATCTGATTAAATTCCATTTAATCAGACCCATTAGTCTTTCTCTCTTAGTACGACAAATGCCTAGCACTTTTGTCGTACTTCTGCTAAGCCGTTCCAACATTATTTCCTGCTAGCTTAAGCGTGTGACCCATATGGGATCATACAATGAAGGCAATAAGTCCAAGACTTATAGATCATGAGCGGACTCTAGCAAGCCATCATGACCCCCAGCATTGTATGACTTATGTCTGATCACTGACATACTCTTACGTTATAGAGACAGTACAGAGATTGCTGGACACAATTCCAACAATCTCCCACTTGAACTGGAATCTCTGTATTCATAATCCCTTTCGTCTCAATATCTCGATTAGTCATAAGGCAAGATTAGTGTCATCCTTATAAAGCCTAATCTTGTTCATCGGACTCTGATTTGATACTGACAATACAAACGACTCGGGAAAGTCCGTTTGAGCATGGCCATGCGTTTTCCAGTATTCAAATCTCCGGTTGGCCTAGAGATATTCACTCCATTTATATTGGAGGGACAAATCCCATCTTGTTCCATCACTGTAAACTACTCATTTCATGATGTACCCAAACAAGGTCCTTATAGCTATCGCAGAACGATAGCGTTAGACAATGATCAAAGTGCATCAGTCCATATGCAGTCACATGCATGCGAACTCAGGTCTAAGGACTATACTCTATAGTCGTAGTAAGAATCTCTTATGACACAGATATAAATATCCTGAAGAGTTCTTATTAGCGGGTCTTGTCCGGTCGTATGTTCCCAACATACACCTATGTACTGACTTTGATGCCGAGCATCTATGACACACTGAGACTTTGTCATAAGTCACGTACCAATCCAGTCTCACACGGTTGTTAATGTTCCAATTTCAACAACCTTCGACTGGGGACAGGATGATATAAAACATTTATCAAATATAGGATCTCATGATCAAGCTAAATGACTTCGATGACTCAAGATCAAATCATTTACTTCGATGACCTATAAAATGGTTCATATCATTTTGGAACGATTATTTCATCACAGTTAAAATAATCTTGAAATAATAATTTCATTAAAACATAAATAATGTTTTACAAGAACATATCAAATAACTAAAATAAAGCTCACAAAACTCCCACTCAAATTTAGATTACATTTCAATGTTTCTAATGCCTACAGCTTCAGTCAGGAACTCGAGCTTAGGCCTTGGGAGTGGCTTTGTCAACGGATCAGCGACATTATCATCTGTCGGAACTCGGCTGATCTTGACTTCCTTTCTATTAATGATGTCACGTATCAAGTGATATCTTCTTTGAACATGCTTGGATTTCTGGTGTGATCTTGGTTCCTTTGCCTGAGCTATAGCACCATTGTTGTCACAAAACAGTGCCAGAGGCTCAGCCGCATCTGGTATCACACCTAGTTCCATAATGAACTTTCGTATCCAAACAGCTTCCTTCGCTGCTTCTGAGGCGGCGATATATTCAGCTTCTGTAGTGGAATCAGCAACGGTGTCCTGCTTGGAGCTTCTCCAACTTACTGCACCGCCATTCAGACAAAAGACATAACCGGACTGTGACCGGAAATCATCTGTGTCTGTCTGGAAACTTGCGTCCGTGAATCCACTGACTTTAAGCACATCACTTCCACCGTACACTAAGAACTTATCCTTAGTATGTCTTAGATACTTCAAGATGTTCTTTACGGCAATCCAATGGTTTTCACCTGGATTTGACTGGTATCTACTCGTCATGCTCAATGCGTAAGCAACATCAGGACGAGTACAGATCATGGCATACATGACAGATCCTATTGCAGATGCATAAGGAATATTCTTCATGCGCTCAAGCTCAGCAGCCGACGTAGGGCTCTGCTTCTTGCTTAGCGTTGTGCCATGTACCATTGGCGTGAAGCCTTTCTTGGAATCTTTCATGCTGAATCTTTGTAGGACTTTGTCAATGTATGAGTCTTGACACAAGCCTATCAGCCTCTTAGGTCTATCCCGATAGATCCTAATTCCAAGAACGTATGCGGCTTCACCCATGTCTTTCATGGAAAAACAACTTCCAAGCCAGTCTTTTACAGACTTCAGCATTGGAATGTCGTTTCCGAGAAGTAGTATGTCATCAACATACAGAATAAGAAAAACGATTTTACTCCCACTAGTTTTCTTATACACGCATTGTTCTTCTTCGTTTCTGATAAAGTCAAATTGCTTGATCGCTTCATCAAAACGAAGATTCCAGCTCCTCGATGCTTGCTTCAATCCATAAATGGATTTATGAAGTTTGCATACTTTCCCAGCATTCTTTGGATCTATGTAACCGTCAGGTTGCGTCATATACACATCCTCTTCCAGAATACCATTCAGGAAGGCGGTTTTCACGTCCATCTGCCAAATTTCATAATCATGAAAAGCTGCAGTTGCTAGTAGAATCCGAATAGATTTCATCATAGCCACCGGTGAATAGGTTTCATCGTAGTCCACACCGTGAACTTGTCTGAAACCTTTTGCCACCAACCTGGCTTTATAAATCTGGACATTTCCATCCACGTCAATCTTCTTCTTGAAGATCCATTTGCACTCGATGGCTTTTACACCAACGGGTAAGTCAACCAACGAAAATACTTGGTTGACCGACATGGAGTCCATTTCGGAATCAGTGGCCTTGCGCCACTTAGAGGAATCTGGGCCCATCATAGCTTGATTGAAGTTCGATGGTTCATCACCATCAATGATCAAAAGATCATGACAGTCAGTCACGAGGAATCCCTGATATCTCTCGGGTTCGTGACGGATCCTCCCGGATCTTCGAACTTCAGGTACTACAGGTTCAGGCTCTACAATTTCTTGTAGATCCTCCTGCTGCTCTTCCTCATTAGGTTGAGCAGTATCCTGTTCATCTTGAATTTCTTCAAGCAGTACCTTACTCCCACTGTCTTTCTTAGAGAGAAACTCTCTTTCAAGAAAGTTACAATCCCGGGCAACAAAGATCTTGTTCTCGGAACGTAGATAGAAGTAATAAGCCTTGGTTTCCCGTGGATAACCAATGAAGTAGCATTTATCAGATTTTGGTGTAAGCTTATCTGAGATTAATCTCTTTACATAGGCTTCACAACCCCAAATTCTTAGATAAGACAGCACTGGAGTTTCTCCAGTCCATAATTCATATGGTGTCTTTGCTACTGCTTTTGATGGCGCTCTGTTTAGTGTGAACACTGCTGTTAGCAGAGCATATCCCCAAAGGGATATTGGAAGGTCTGTGTGACTCATCATAGATCGAACCATATCCAATAAGGTCCGATTTCTCCTCTCAGACACACCATTCCATTGAGGTGTTCCAGGAGGAGTGAGTTGGGATACAATCCCACACTCTCTCAGATGATCACTGAATTCTTGGCTTAAGTATTCTCCTCCTCGGTCGGACCGAAGAGCCTTAATGCTTTTGCCAAGTTGGTTCTGTACTTCATTTTGGAATTCTCTGAACTTCTCAAAAGATTCAGACTTATGTTTCATCAAGTAAACATATCCATACCTACTGAAATCATCAGTGAAGGTAATGAAGTACTGATAGTTTCCTCTTGCATTAGTGGACATTGGGCCACACACATCAGTGTGTATCAGGCCCAATAAGTCACTGGCCCTCTCGTTAGGTTTATTAAAGGGGGCCCGTGTCATTTTGCCCATCATGCAGGATTCGCATTTCTCACATGACTCAAAGTCAAATGAGCCAAGAAGTCCATTCGAATGGAGCCTCTTGATGCGTTTCTCGCTGATGTGCCCTAAACGACAATGCCATAGAAACGTTCGGTTTTCCTCATTAGGTTTAAACCGTTTTGTATTGATGTTATAAATTGGCGCGGATTGATCGAGTATGTAAAGCCCATTCGTAAGAGGGGCCGAACCATAGAACAAATTGTTGCGATTGAAGGAACATAATTTATTCTTAACTGAAAAATCATAACCTTCCAAATCCAACAAAGAAATCGAAATAATATTTCTGCTTATAGCAGGTACAAAATAACAATTATTAAGTTCTAAAATCAATCCCGAAGGTAAAGACAACAAGTAAGTTCCTACAGCTAGTGCTGAAACTTTCGCTCCATTTCCAACTCGTAGTTCCACTTGTCCTTGCTTCAGCCTTCTACTGTTGCTGAGTGCCTGCATATTAGTACAAATATGAGCCCCACAACCAGTATCCATGACCCATGAGGTATTATCAGAAGTAGTTGTATTAACTTCTATAACAAAAATACCTGATGAAGAAGTCTCGAAAGTCTTCTTCTTTAATTCCTTTAGACCTTCCTGGAATTTCTTGCAATCTCTTCTCCAATGCCCCAGTTCTTTGCAGAACCTGCACATGTCAGTAGGCCCAGCCTTGGACTTGGGCTTGGGCTTTGGCGTGTCTGAGTCCACGACTTGGACACCCTTGGCCTTTCCCTTATCCTTAGCAGAAGACTTCTTAAACCCCTTGCCCTTTTGTACCATAAGTACATTGGGGTCCTTGGCGGTTTTCTTCAAGTTGGGCTCTGCAGTCTTGAGCATTCCGTGAAGCTCAGGTAGTGTCTTACTCAAGCCATGCATGTTAAAGTTCAGAATGAACTGATCATAGCTTGCAGGTAAAGACTGCAGAATGATGTCGCAGGCAAGTTCCTGGCTGATTGGGCAGTCGAGTTTGTGAAGATGATCGAGATAACCCATCATCTTCAACACATGAGGACTCACTGCCGCATTCGCAGCCAACTTACAGTCCAAGAGGTTCTTAACTGTCTGGAACCTCTCGGTCCTAGCCTGCTCCTGAAAAAGCGATTTCAGGCTTGCCATGATCTCGATTGGAGACAATACACTTTCGAACTGCTTTTGCAGCTCTGGAGTCATTGTCACCAACATCAGACAATAAACATCATTTTCATCTGACGAATGCTTTTCCCAAGCATTGTGCAGAGTCGTGGCAGCATTGGCAAGAGGCCTCTCGGGGAGGGGATCTCGAAGGACGTAATCCTTCTTCTCCTGCTTGAGGACCAGCCTCAAGTTCCTTGACCATGTCAGGAAGTTCGTTCCAGTCAGCTTCTCCTTCTCGAGAACAGACCGGATCGAGAATGTGTTTTGTGTGCTTGTAGTAGTCATATCTGAAATATATAAATAAAAAGGGTTATTAGTTATATGTTCAAAATGATTAATCTCGTATTAAAGTATAATATGATTAATCATGCATTATATTCAATAACCTAAGTTACCCTCAATAGAATATAATGATTCCAAGATCCACATATAACTAAGATCAAAGTGGGCCACTGGCCGTCACCCAACCTTAGCTTATATCGGTAAGCCCTATTTCGGCTAATTATATCCGTGATATAACTCTTGGTTGTGAATCTGGGCCCGAGGCCCAATCCACCCTGATGTCTCAAGGCCCGGGACTCCCGATGGCCTAGTCAAGAAAACCGGACTATACAGTCATGTAATCATTAATGTCTGGGACTCCCAATGACATTTATGAATCACAAACCGTCTTACCCACGCAAAAGCAGACATCCTCACACTGTAAGGCCATGAATGCAATTGAATGGGCTTTGACAGCTGACATAGCCTGGACAAGACATCCAACGCTTGATATTATTTGAGGTTCGTAGGTTTATTAAAATCATTCCCAAAATAGAAGATTACTATTTCGGGAAACTTTCTATTTATGGAAACCTACTATTTTTAGAAACTTTCTAAAATTGGAAACTTTCTAAAACCGGAAACTTTCTAACTTTAGAAACTTCTTTAAAATCCAAAACCCGCAAATTCAGAAACTTCTAATTTTGGAAACTTTCTAATTTCGAAATTTCGGAACTTTATAAAATTTAAAATCGAATTTCATAATTTTATTTTATAAAATAAGTTTTAAATTTAAATCTGAAGAATGACTCAATTAATGGCCCAATTGTTTTAACTTCTTGGCCCGAGGCCCAAGAATTGGTCCATGTCCAAGACATGACCCAATTGTCCAATTAATTGACATAACCGGTCTGGTTCATTAAAACTGGTCTAACCAAGTTTCAATTACTACGATGACCACAATTGTCAACCGGTTATTTACTAAACCGGATTTTCTCAATTTATTTGGTCCAACCAAATCAAATTAGAAATCCTGGTTTAGGCACCAAATCCAATAATTCTTTCGACATTGGATTTCTAATCCTGGTTTAACCAGACTTTAATAAAATTATTAAAATCTGTTTATTAAACCAGAACGTTGATTTTTAATTAAAATCTTAAACCGAGCCTTGAACCGAACCGAATTAGTCACGAACCAAACCGAGTTGGTCGTGACCTAATTTTCCAGCCGCTCAGCCAAGACGTCAGCCGGCCGCAATCGACGGACGCAACCGGACGGACGCTCGGCTTCGACACGATCGGGATGGGTGGGACGCGATCGGGACGGGTGGGACGGTCGTGATGCGACGATCGATCGCGATCGTATGAACCGATCCGATCCGACCATCGCGCGTCCGACCGGCCAGCTTTCCGACTGTCCACGTTCGCCCGCTCGGTTTCTCGGCCGTGATCACCAACCGGCCAAGCCGGTTGATCACGCCTTGGTCAATCCACAAAACCCGAGTCATATAGCTCGGTTTTGTGATTCAAGTGTTTGTTCAGGGTTTTAATTCAGTTTCTTATGTGTTTTTCTTATCAGTAATGGATTCAAAACACATCTAAACAGATTAAACAACCTAAACAATGAATCTAAAACAAGAAACCTACAGAACCAATGGCTCTGATACCACTGTTGGAAGTTTTGGTTGATCCTGATTCAATTCTCATATTGATATCAACCTAAACATGCATTAGATCTAGGTGTTCTTATTTAGAATCATATGATCTCACCTTTTACCTGTTTGTTTGGCAGCGGAATTGAGAACAGGTCAATGATCAGGGAGATACACCGAGAGATGGATCCTCCAAAGGCTCACACACGCAATCACAGGAAACTGGTTGCTAGACCACAAGGAAGAGAGGCGCAGACCGAGGAGGAGAATCGCGGCTTGGGTTGAGTTAAGGGAGAAGAGAATTGGCTTTTAGTCATTTAAAAGCCTTCTCTTTCCCTTTTGGGCTTTTGGGCCCAATCTGATTAAATTCCATTTAATCAGACCCATTAGTCTTTCTCTCTTAGTACGACAAATGCCTAGCACTTTTGTCGTACTTCTGCTAAGCCGTTCCAACATTATTTCCTGCTAGCTTAAGCGTGTGACCCATATGGGATCATACAATGAAGGCAATAAGTCCAAGACTTATAGATCATGAGCGGACTCTAGCAAGCCATCATGACCCCCAGCATTGTATGACTTATGTCTGATCACTGACATACTCTTACGTTATAGAGACAGTACAGAGATTGCTGGACACAATTCCAACAACACAAGTCAGAATCCTTTGATAGATTCAAGGAACTCAAGAATGAAGTACAGAATCAACTTGGCAAAAGTATCAAAGTTCTGCGATCGGATCGCGGAGGAGAATACTTGAGTCAAGAATTCAGTGACTATCTGAGCGAGTGTGGAATTATTTCACAACTCACTCCTCCTGGAACACCCCAATGGAATGGAGTGTCGGAGAGGAGGAATCGAACCTTATTGGATATGGTTCGGTCTATGATGAGTCATTCAAATCTTCCATTATCCTTTTGGGGATATGCTCTAGAAACGTCTGCGTTTACACTAAATAGGGTACCATCTAAATCAGTGAAAAGACACCACATGAATTGTGGACTGGGAATGTTCCTAGTCTGTCTTTCCTGAGGATTTGGGGTTGCGAAGCTTATGTCAAACGTTTGATCTCTGACAAACTTGCACCCAAATCAGATAAATGCTACTTCGTTGGTTATCCTAGGGAAACCAAGGCATACTACTTTTACAACCAATCTGAGAACAAAGTATTTGTTGCTCGGGACTGTTCTTTTCTTGAGAGGGATTTTCTCTCTAAGAAAAACAGTGGGAGTAAAGTACATCTTGAAGAAATTCGAGATGCACAGGAGAATGCTCGACCTGCTGAGGAAGAGCAGCAGTTGGATCCACAAAGTTGTGTGGAACCGGCGCTTGTGGAGCCTGAAGTTCGCAGATCCGGAAGGATCCGTCACGAACCCGAGAGATACTATGGATTTCTCGTGACCGATTCAAATGATCTGATGATCATTGATAGTGACGAACCAGCGACCTTCGCGGAAGCAATGATGGGCCCGGACTCCGAAAAATGGCTTGGAGCCTCTAAGTCCGAAATGGGATCCATGTCAGAAAACCAAGTATGGTCCTTGGTCGATTTACCTAATGGTGCAAAAGCCATTGAGTGTAAATGGATCTTCAAGAAGAAGATTGACGTGGATGGCAATGTACAGATTTACAAAGCGAGGTTGGTGGCTAAAGGTTTCAAGCAAATTCATGGTATTGACTATGATGAAACCTATTCCCCAGTCGCTATGCTTAAATCCATTCGGATTCTTCTAGCGATTGCCGCTCATTATGATTATGAGATTTGGCAAATGGATGTCAAAACCGCATTCCTGAATGGTATTCTGGAAGAGGATGTGTATATGACACAGCCTGAAGGTTTTGTCGATCCTAAGAACGCTGGGAAGGTATGCAAGCTTCATAAATCCATTTATGGATTGAAGCAAGCATCACGGAGTTGGAATCTTCGTTTTGATGAATCAGTTAAACAATTTGGTTTCATCAAGAACGAAGAGGAACCATGTGTTTACAAGAAGACTAGTGGGAGCAAAATTGTGTTTCTTGTACTGTATGTCGATGACATACTCCTCCTCGGTAATGACGTTCCGTTGCTTCAGTCTGTCAAGACTTGGCTCGAAAGTTGTTTTTCCATGAAAGACATGGGAGAAGCCGCGTACATTCTTGGAATCAGAATCTACAGAGATAGAATGAACAGGCTGATTGGATTGTGCCAGGACACTTATATTGATAAGGTACTGCACAGATTCAGGATGCATGATTCCAAGAAGGGCTTCATACCTTCAGACCCAGTGCCCAACTACCGACTCCGGATAAAGCCCCCGGTCCGGGCGGATTCAATGCCCACTTTTTTAGTGGGGAATCATCAAAGTGGATTCAGATGGCTAAGCAGGTGTTTCTCAGATTCCCTGAGAGGTTAGGAGAGTGAGTCGATTCGACGTGGGATCGCCCCAAAAACTACTAACGGGGTCTCGGTTGATTTCCCTTCCTTTAGCTACCCTTCTTCTATGTGAGGTGGGGAAGGTCAGAGCGGAACCTAGATAGAACGTCTCATGGCACCAGTCTCAGCAAGAAGCAGTGTCCGGCGACACATGCTGAGCGAGAACGCATGAATAGGATTCCTTATGCTTCTGCAATAGGATCTATCATGTATGCCATGCTCTGCACCCGTCCAGATGTAGCTTACGCGTTAAGCATGACGAGTAGATACCAATCTGATCCAGGTGAAGTTCACTGGACGGCTGTCAAGAATATTCTCAAGTATTTGAGACATACTAAGGATAAATTACTTGTGTATGGAGGAAGTGAAGTGAAGGAATTTCTAGCAGATCCTAATCCAATTAGGCAATCCTGGTCTGAATTCCAAGCCTAGGATTTAGGGTTCATGTAATTGAATCTATGGGATCTCAGAATAACCTGGTGATTAGCAGCGGAAGATTTGCAGATAATCGGGATCTAGAGCGCCTCAAATGCTGCGCCTCTACTTGTATCCACACGCACACAAACTGAACAGGAGGGATGCTAGTGCCTATAGAGATCCAATCTCTTCAGAGGTTTCTATTCAAGTTCTGGTGGCTGTGAATTAGCTTAGAAATTAGTTTAGGTCGACCATATATCTTATATATGTCGACTTAAACCATAACGGAATTAACCAACGATTAAACTGAATTAATCTGATTAATCCGCGAGTTGCATCGATCGATGCACTATCTGCATCGATCGACACTGCCCCAGAATATTGATATTGAATGCATATCAAATATGCATTCACTTGATCATTACATTAATGATCAACCTCGTCTTTAACTCCCAGTTTGCTTAGGTGTGTGACCCTGTAGGATCATATAACACTAGCAATGAGTTCTAAACTCATTGATCATAAGTGGCTTCTAGAAAAGCATTATGACTACCTAGTGTCATATGATTGTCTCATCTCGACAATACGACTTTCACTTGGAGTAAGTACAATAGATTTCAGGACATTCCCAACAATCTCCCACTTGTACTGGAATCATCTATTCCTTCAATCCCTTCGTCACTATATCTCGATCTAGCATAAGGCAAGAACCGTGTCATCCTTATTGAGCCAAGATCATGTTCATCGAACTCCGATTTATACTGACAAGACAAACGACTGACAATCACCTCGTTTGAGTGTGGCCACACATTTCTCAGTATCAAATCTTCGATGGGCCCTGAGATATTTATCTCCTGTTATATAGGAGGGACAAATCCCATCTTGTTCCATCCCTGTCTCTTCACACACTTCATGATACGCCCAATCAATGCCTTTATAGTCACCAGTTACGGCTGACGTTTGACAAGGTTAAAGCAGACCAATTCACATGTAAGAAAACATGATGAACTCAGGTTTAAGGACTATACTCTGTAGTCGTAATGAAAACTCTCATGACACTTATATAACTATCCCGTAGAGTTCTCATCAGTGGGTCATGTCCGATCCTGTGTTCTCCAACACATATCTATGTGATTGACTTTAATACTCTTATTAATGACTCCATGAAACTTAGTCATCAGTCACCTCACATACTAGTCTCACGCGGTTGTTAATGTCCCACTTTAACAACCTCGACCAGGGACCAACATAATTTATGTCATTTATTATCTATAGGATTTCATGATCAAGTCACATACTTGATGACCTATAAAATGTCATAAATTACTTTGGGACTATTATTTAATAACCATTATTAAATAATACAGATGTCAGATTTCAATAACATAATCAAATTATGTTTATACGAACATCATATCATAACTAAAATTAATAACAATGACTCCCACTAAAATTAAGATCACATCTTAAGACATCTAATGCCTTTA
Organism: Orychophragmus violaceus; assembly: GCA_030180135.1. Lineage (NCBI taxonomy): Eukaryota > Viridiplantae > Streptophyta > Magnoliopsida > Brassicales > Brassicaceae > Orychophragmus > Orychophragmus violaceus. Next base: position 86,816,103 of record CM058240.1, read on the forward strand.
GCAGTAGCCTGACCCTCATTCGCCCTTGCTCAGCGTGTGTCGAAAGACACTGCGTCTTGCTAAGAGTAATACCAAGAGTCATTTGCACGAAGCCCTTCTTGGAATCCTGCATATTGAACATGCGCAAGGCCTTATCACTATAAGTATCTTGACACAATCCAATTAGCTTATCCAATCTATCTCTATAGATTCTTATTCCAAGAATCTATACGGTTTCTCCCATAATTTTATCGAAAAACAACTTTCGAGTCAAGTCTTAACAGACTGAAACAATGGAATTTTATTTCCAAGAAGTAGTATGTTATCAACATACAATATTAGAAATGCAACTGCGCTCCCACTAGTCTCTTGTAAACATACGGTTCTTCTTCGTTCCTGACGAAGTCAAACCTTTTGACTGCTTCATCGAAACGAAGATTCCAACTCCGAGATGCTTGCTTTAATCCATAAATGGATCGATGAAGCTTGCATATCTTCCTAGCTTCATTAGGATCAATGAAAACTTCAGGTTGTGTCAGGTACACATCCTTTTTCAGAATTCCATTAAGGAAAACTGTTTTCACATCCATCTGCCAGATCTCATAACTATTATGAGTGGCGGTTGCTAGGAGAATCCGGATGGACATAAGCATGGTGTCTGGGATTAGGTTTCTTCACAGTCAATACCATGAATTTTCTTGAAACCTTTTGCTACCAACCTAGCTTTGTACATCTGAATATAACCATCCATGTCAACTTTTCTTCTTGAAAATCCATTTACTCACAATGGTTTCTACACCATCGGGTAAATCAACCCAAGTCATACTTGGTTTTGTGACATGGATCCCGTTTCGGATTCAGCGGCTTTCAGCCACTTTCGGAGTCAAGGCCCATCATTGCTTCTTCAAAATTCGCAGGCCCGTCACTTTCAATGATCCATAGATCACGGCAATTGGTTACGAGAAATCCACATTTCTCGGGTTCGTGATGGATCCTATCGGATCTGCGAGCTTCAGTTTTTCTGTAAAAGTCGCGCACACATATCTTATATGTATACTTTTACCACGACCTAATTAACCAAGATTTAAACCGTAGTTAATTAAGTCATAAACCAAAATCAATATTTGGTTCGCGATCTGTGTCGATCGATGCAACTTTTGTGTCGATCGACACTTCTTCAGAAACTCGCCATTTAAATGTATATCGAATATACATTCACCAGATCCTTTATAAACTCTAGGCACCACAGGTGCAGGTTCTACAACTCTTTGTAGATCCAACTGCTGCTCTTCCTCATCAGGTTGAGCAGTCTCCTGTGATTTTCGAATTTCTTCGAGTTGTACTTTTACTCCCACTGTTCTTCTTGGAAAGAAAGTCTTTCTCAAGAAAACATAGTTCCGAGCAACAAACAATTTGTTCTCGAACTGGTTGTAAAAGTAACATGCCTTGGTTTTGTTAGGACAACCAATGAAGTAGCACTTATCAGATTTGGGTGTGAGCTTATCAGAGATCAAACGTTTTATATAAGTCTCGCAACTCCAAATCTCCCTGATGGATAAATCAGAAACATTTACATTCCACATCTCATGTGGTATCTCTGTAACTGATTTTGATGGAACTCTATTTAAAGTAAACTCAGACATTTCTAGAGCGTATTCTTAGAAGGATAATGGAAGATCTAAGTGACTCATCATTGATCGAACCATATCTAATAAAGTCCGATACAGGAGGAGTGAATTGTGAAACACTTTCACAATCACTCAGATGATCACTAAATTCTTGACCTAAGTATTCACCTCCATGATCTCATCGTAGAGGTTTAATACCCTTTGCCAAATTGATTCTGTACTTCATTTTTGGAACTCTTTGAACTTTTCAAAGATTCTGATTTATGTCTTATAAATAAGACATGACCGTGCCTACTGAAAATATCAGTAAAGGTAATGAAGTACTGAAATTTTCCTCTAGCACTAGTGCTCATCGGCCCATATACATCCGTATGTATAAAGCCCAATAAGCCTCTGGCCCTTTCATTTTGTTCGTTCGCGCCTTGTGTCGACCGACGCACTGTTTGTGTCAAATACCCAATAAGTAGGACTATAAGAAGTAACATTTACTTCTATAACATAATACTTGAAGAAGAAGTCTCGTACGTCTTCTTCAGCTTCTCATAATCTTCCAAGAATTTATTGCAGTTTCTTTTCAAATGCCCAAAACCGTTACAATAACGGCACTTAACATCTTCAGAAGGACTGGTTTTAACCTTAGGAGCATGGCCAGACTCGCTTGGATTCACAATCGAGCTCGTCTTGCCATCACCTTTGTTCTTACCAAGTTTCTTAAACTTCTTACCCTTTTGTACCATAAGGACATCTGGGGTGTCCTTCTTAATGCTAGGTTCAACAGTCTTAAGCATCCCATGCAATTCAGTCAACGTCTTCGTCAAGTTGTTCATGTTATAGTTCATAACAAATTGATCATAGCTTGACGGCAGTGACTGCAGAATGATGTCAGTAGCCAACTCTTGGCTAATGGGACAATCCAGTTTCCCCAGGTTATCAATATAACCCATCATCTTAATGACATGAGGACTAACTGGATCGCCCTTTGGTAGCTTGCACTCAATCAGAGACCTAACCGTCTGGTATCTCTGAGTTCGTGCCTGCTCCTGAAACATACTTTTCAGGCCAGTGATCATCTCTATTGGCGACTCCACGTACTCATATTGCTTCTGCAATTCCGAGTTCATGGTAGCCAACATGAGACAACTCACATCCACCACATCATTAGAATGCTTGTCCCAAGCATCCTTTTTTGACTGCCAGGCATTGGCTCGGTACTTCTTGGGGAGAACTTTCTCAAGGACATAGTCCTTTTTCTCCTGTTTGAGAACAATTCTCAAGTTCCGATACCATTCAAGAAAGTTTGATCCATTTAACTTGTCCTTCTCAAGGACGGATCTCAGGGAGAAATTGTTACGATGGTTTGTGCTAGACATAGCTGAAAAACAAGGGAGGTTTAGTTATGATGTTCAAGAAATGAGAAGTCTTAACAATTAAGAAAACTCGCATTATATCCAAACAATGTTTCCTCAGATGAATATAATGATCCAAGATCCTTACTTCACTAAACTTGAGTGACCCACTGGCTATCACCCAAATTTTAGCTATCTAGGTAAGCAACAACTTGCTAGTTCTATCCAATATAACTCTTGGTTGTGGATTGACATCTTATGTCCAATCCACCTGATGTCTCTAGGCCCAAAACGATTTTGATAGCCCAGTCAAGTAAACCAATCTCTTAAGTCATGTAATTGTTGACGCCTTGCACTGCAAGCCCATCAACATGATTACTTCCTGCCTTACTCATGTAATTGTTGATACCTTGCACTGCAAGCCTATCGTACAATGAAACAAGTCTTGACAGTTGACAAGATCGGGAAGACATCAAGGATTACTTGATATTTTGGTTGAGGAACGGAACCATTTAAAACGTTCAGTTTTATTATGTTTTAATTCTTCTAATTAAATGATTTGTCTTGGTTTGGTTCTGTGGTTTCAGGTTCCATAACCTAAACCATCGAATCTTGTGTCGACCGACACTACTTTAGTGTCGATCGATGCTGATTAACCAAAACCAATCTGCGATAACCGATCAATCCAATTGATCCGGTTTTGAGTACCGGTCAGTGTCGATCGATGCTACATTAGCATCGGTCGATACCAACCCAATCGCAATAAACCATTCTTAGTGTTTAACCATCATTAACCAAGCTCGATAACCGGTCCGATCCAATTGAACCGATTCATCAATCTCGCGAGGTTTGTGTCGACCGACACAACTCTTGTGTCGATCGACACTAGGCGAAACATAAGTTTTATTCGGGTTTTCGCCCTGTGTCGATCGATGCCGGATTGGCATTGATCGACACCATGCGAAAAACCCTAAATTTTATCCGGGTTTTCGCCCTGTGTCGATCGATGCCGGATTGGCATCGATCGACACCATGCGAAAAAACCCTAAAACGTTTTCGAACAGAACCCTAAATTAGGTTTTCATGAAAACGAATTTTAGCAAGTTTGTATCAACCATACACAGATTTAGATTCAACTAATCTAATCAACATGCTACAGATTCAATGGAACCCTAAAGCTCTGATACCACTGAAGGAATTTCTAGCAGATCCTAATCCAATTAGGCAATCCTGGTCTGAATTCCAAGCCTAGGATCTAGGGTTCATGTAATTGAATCTATGGGATCTCAGAATTACCTGGTGATTAGCAGCGGAAGATTTGCAGATAATCGAGATCTAGAGCGCCTCAAATGCTGCGCCTCTACTTGTATCCACACGCACACAAACTGAACAGGAGGGATGCTAGTGCCTATAGAGATCCAATCTCTTCAGAGGTTTCTATTCAAGTTCTGGTGGTTGTGAATTAGCTTAGAAATTAGTTTAGGTCGACCATATATCTTATATATGTTGACCTAAACCATAACGGAATTAACCAACGATTAAACCGAATTAATCTGATTAATCCGCGAGTTGCATCGATCGATGCACTATCTGCATCGATCGACACTGCCCCAGAATATTGATATCGAATGCATATCAAATATGCATTCACTTGATCATTACATTAATGATCAACCTCGTCTTTAACGCCCAGTTTTCTTAGGTGTGTGACCCTGTAGGATCATATAACACTAGCAATGAGTTCTAAACTCATTGATCATAAGTGGCTTCTAGCAAAGCATTATGACTACCTAGTGTCATATGATTGTCTCATCTCGACAATACGACTTTCACTTGGAGTAAGTACAATAGATTTCAGGACATTCCCAACATGAAGAACTTGTGGTGAATGGATTCACCGACGCGAGTTTTCAGACAGACAGAGACGATTTCCGATCACAATCTGGATATGTCTTCTGTCTAAATGGCGGTGCAGTGAGCTGGAAGAGCTCTAAGCAGAATACCGTAGCTGATTCCACAACGAAAGCTGAATATGTTGCTGCTTCAGAAGCGGCAAAGGAAGCTGTTTGGATCAAGAAGTTCATGACTGAACTTGGTGTGGTTCCTAGTATCTTGGAGCCAGTGGCTTTGTTTTGCGATAACAACGGAGCCATTTCTCAGGCAAAAGAACCAAGGTCACACCAGAAGTCCAAACACGTGGAGAGGAGATATCACCTGATTCGTGATATCGTCAATAGAGGTGATGTGAAGATCAGCCGAGTTCCGACAGACGAGAATGTCGCTGATCCTCTAACTAAGTCACTCACAAGGCCTAAGCATGAGAGTCATACGACTGCTGTAGGCATTAGAGATCTTAAGATGTAATCTTGATTCTAGTGGGAGTTTTTGTTTTATTTTAGTTATAATAAGATGCTCTTGTAAACATTCTTTTAGAAGTGTTTAATGAAATTTGATTTCAGCATTATTTATTGTGATCTAAATAATGGTCCCAAAATAAGTTTATATCACATTATAGGTCATCAAGTTGAGGACTTGATCATGAAACCCTATAAGTTGATGATATAAATTATGTTTGTCCCTAGTCGAGGTTGTTAAAGTGGGACAATGACAACCGCGAGAGATTAGATTGTGAGGTGACTGCTGGCTAAGTTTCGTGGAGCCAATGATATGATTATCGCAGTCAGTCACATAGATATATGTTAGTGAACATATAATCGGACATGACCCGCTAATGAGAAGTCTACAAGATAGTTATATCTGTGTCATAAGAGGTTCTCATTACGACTATAGAGTATAGTCCTTAGACCTGAGTTCATCATGTTTTCTTGCATATGAATTGGTACACTTTGACTTTGTCAAACGTCGACCCGTAACTGGCGACTATAACGGCACTGTTCAAGTATATCATGAAGTGTACGTTGAAACAGGGATGAAACAAGATGGGATTTGTCCCTCCTGTATAACGGGAGATAAATATCTCAGGGCCTATCGAAGATTGAATACTGAGAGAATGTGTGGCCGCACTCAAACGAACTGTAGTTCAGTTGTTTGTAATGTTCAGTATGAGATCAGGAGTTCGATAAACACGATGTTGGCTTAATAAGGATGACACCAATCTTGCCTTATGCCAAATCGAAATACAGAGACAAAAGGATTATAGGAATTGATGATTCCAGTACAAGTGGGAGATTGTTGGGATAGTGTCCTGAAATCACACTTGTACTCACTCCTGATGATAGTTGTGTGTCGAGATCAGACATTCGTATAATACTGGGCGGTTGCAATGTTTTGCTAGAAGCCTCTTGCAGTATGTAAGTTGTAGACTTACTGCCAGTATTATATGATCCTATAGGGTCACACACCTAAGCAAACTGGAAGCATGAAAGTGGAAATGATCATTATGGTAATGATCATACTTATGTGTATTGGATACACATTTACATAGAGTTTTACAATGTGTGTGTCGATCGATGCATGAGTGCGTCGATCGATGCAGGCTTTTCGTGGAGGTGTGTCGATCGACACAGTAAGTGTGTCGATCGTTGCACATCGGGTTCCGAAACTGATGTTTCGGATTAATGACGTAACCGAGCCGGGATTGTCTGACGGTTTGTGATGTCATTTCCAGGTCGATATATAAGGTCTTATATGGTCGACCTGAACCCTATCCGTCTTCTCTTCTCTCAGACAGAAAAGCAGAAACACAAGAAACTCTTAGATCCCACAGATCCGGCACTAGCATCCCGTTTCCAGCTTGTGTGCGTGTGTATCTGGTAGAGGCAAGGCATCTGCGTTGCTCACTGATCTCGTTCACCAATTTCGCTGCCAGTTCAAGGTAAGAACGAGGTTGGTAAATTCAATATATCAAACCCTAGATCCTAGGAGATCCAACAACACGTCCCTCAGCATCAATCCTATGCCCAGCATCATTGTACCGGTTGTTCTGGTCGTCCCTCAGAACACCCTGAGCATCAGGTCTCAGAATCAAGCGATTTTGCACCATCCTTGCTCGTTGACCTTTTCTGTTAGTTCTCTCTAGTCTCACGCTTATGCATAAACCGTCTGTAATCTCACTGCAACGATCGATGCAAAGTATGCAACGATCGATTCAACTCGGGATTCGCCTTGTAACGATCGATTCAAAAGATGCATCGATCGATGCAAAGCGATATCAGACCTGAAACACACGCAGACAGAGAAAAACAGAGAAAATTAGTAACAAAATATAAAAAAACCTAGTCTAAACCCTAAGTTCAAATCTATCGAAGACTCAAAAGAGTCCCCGGCAACGGCGCAAAAAACTTGATATGCTCAGAGTTTTATCCCTAGAGTTAATACTGCAAGTGCACAGACGTGACTGGTAGTATATAGGGTATCGAATCCAGAGAGACTCTAGACCTTACGATAGATTGTAGAACTGTCAAGTTAAGCTAGGTGAATTAATGAGAAACTAAATAGCAAAACAGAAAGTAAATCAGATAGCAGAAGTGGTTTTGTAAGCAAGAACTAAAAGCGCTAAGTCTAGGGAGTTCTCAGGAAATCAGACAAGCAAATTAACTATCAGTCAGGATCAAATTAAGTCCGGTTCTAGAACTCAAACACAGATATAAAATTAACCAATTTTCGTTGCGAGAACTCTCTAAGTCTAATTAGTAGAAACCCAAATTTCTTTACAATTCCTAACAAATTAAACTAGCCTTAAGTGCAAGTTCGATATGTTCACAATTCAATTAAACCAAATTTCTTTGCGGATAATTAAATTGCTCAACCTAAATAGTTCAGATTCTAAATCACACTTTCGTGTCAATTTAATAACCTAAAGTCTAGATTCTAAGTGATCAAGTTAGAAACTAGTATTAAGCACAATTCAGGTTGAAGAACAAATAAGTTATGAATCCTAAACTGATAAATTAATCTAACAAGTCATGAAAACCTTTAAGAGAATCCCTAAACCTAACTATGAATCTACTCAGACATGATCAATGAAACACAAATCGATGAATAAGTAAATTGCATAAAAAGAGAGTAAAAAAGAGAGTAAAGAATAAAAGGGTTCGAAATCTTCTCCAAAAGCAGGAAGCAATACAGGTTCAGATCAGCCCCAAAAGCTCTAAAATCTATATGCTCAAAGTATGAAAGCGTATGAAAAGCGTAGCCTAAACAAGTGGCTAAAAACCCTAATATAATGGTCTAATCACGGCTGGGGCTTCTTTGTAATTATGAGAAACTTCTGGGCTTTGTTGCAATTTTCAAACTCTTCATTAAACCGTCGAGAATTGTCTGACTCGCGTGTGTGTCGATCGATGCACATATTGTGTCGATCGATGCAAACCTCTGTTTTGGACAGTGAACTCTATCTCTCGGTTTAAATCTCCAAAATGCTCCAGAAAGCGTCATAATCTCCAAATCCGCTCCAAACGTACCTAGACCTGTAAACACACCTAAAAGACTCCAAAACATAGTAAATGACTCGATAAATAAGATATATACCATGGTTGAAAACCCTAAAATCCATGGTATATCAATAAGGTTCGTTAAATCAAAGATTTTGGAATGAGAATCCGATCAACAAAAAGAAAAATTGAAAAGAAGAGATGATTCTATGTGCGAATCAACAGATAATCGAGGTCAAAGATCAAAAAAGAAAATGAAAGTAGGATCGATTCAGAGTTCAATCTCAGTGCTCTGATACCATATTAGTTGAATGTAATAGAAACAAGAAGATGACGAAAATGAATCTTCCATTCAACTTAATCATAATGTTTACAAGACTGAGCATATATATACATCCGGTTTATTACATACCAGACGGTTCAACCTTATACAAATGATTTTCGGTTTACATTCACCTATTAAACCATGCATCAGATTGATGGCCAAATATTGTTGTTTGTTCCATCTAAATTGGACCTTTTTTAAAAAAAAAAAGTTGTCTGTGTTTTTTGGCCACTAAATTACAGTAATTCTATCTATAGAAAAAAAAAAGATCATTAATTCGTTGACAAAAAAAAATCAATAATTCAAAATGTTTAAAAAAGTTCGAACTATTTTATGAAGAAATATCTTGTAAACTGTAGTTTCACGTTAATCATGTGACTATAAAGATTATGATATGGTTGGTTGGCTTGTAATAATCTTATGTAACTAACAATGGGCATTTTCGTCAATTCAAAAACTCAATCGAGTCAGCAAGGGAGACTCTGGATTTACATAGCCGGAGAATTTACTTTATTCTAACGCCGGTGAACAAACTCTCCTCCACTTTTTTCCCCTCCGACAATCCGTTAAGATCCGATCTTTGCCGTAATCTCTCCGTTCCGAGGTCAGCGATTCACTAATCCATGGAGGAAGTTCGTTCACGGCCGTCGTCGGGAGATTCTCTTTCCCCAGATCCTCCGATCGGAACTAAAACCACCGCGAAATCGCCTCCGTCACCTCCGTCTCCTCGGAACGGTTTAGAGATAGTGGTATCTCCTCCTACTCAGACTGTTACCAGCGGAGGTAACCACGGAAGAAGCATCGGAGGAGGAGGGAGAGACGACTGTTGGAGCGAAGAAGCGACGGGGATTCTAATCGATGCGTGGGGAGAGAGATACTTGGAGCTGAAGAGAGGGAATCTGAAGCAGCAGCACTGGAATGAAGTAGCGGAGATCGTCAACACTAGTACTAGTAGTAGCAAATCTCCTAAAACTGATATACAATGCAAGAACAGAATCGACACGGTGAAGAAGAAATTCAAGCAAGAAAAAGCTAAAATCGAAGCAGTTAATGATAACGGCAAATGGATCTTCTTCAAAAAGCTCGAGACTTTGATCGGAGCGACGGCGAGTAAGGCTTTAATGGTAACTCCATTGAGCAGCCGCTCGAGTCTTTACCAACGGAAAGCCAAGTCTACGGCTTTGCTTCAAGCAAGTGCGAAAAGGAGCGGTGAATCAACACGATGGCATTTCAAGAAACGAATTGCTTCTGAGACTGAATCAGAATCTGAGCCTGATCTTTCCGTTGACTCAGCTGACGACAGCCTACCACCACCGTCAGTGGAATTGGATAAGACCGGAGATGGAGGAAGAAGGGAGCTTGGAGAGGTGGCAATGGCCATAACTAAATTTGCAGAAAGCTATGAAAAAGCAGAGACTGCCAAGCTTAAACAATTGGTGGAGCTTGAGAAAGAGAGGATGAAGTTCGCCAAGGAGCTTGAGCTGCAGAGAATGCAATTCTTTAAATCTCAAATGGAGATGTTACGGAACATTCAAGAAGATAGAGACAGTGAAAGAATGATCATGAGTCATCGCAGTGTCAAGGATAACGGCAATGTAAGTTAACAGTTTAAAAGAGATACATTAAGGATCTTAATATTATTGCTTAGCGTATAGATATGTTCCTAAATAGGATTCATTGCTGCTTGTCGACTGTGTAAATGTTAAGTTAATCAGAAACTCGGCTAATGAGAATGGTCATATACTTAAAAAGATTCCAACTTTTTATTTCATGAAATCAGTTACCGAGTGATGGACACAGAGTAGTAGTAAATGAAGAAACTGCAACAGTTTTGAGCTGAACAAGAGATAGTCGCTACTACTAGTTCATCTGAAGGATGAAAACTTCTAAAGACATGATGAAGAAACAGACATTCAGAAGAGGTCGTCATAGTCATCTTTGAGTGTGAATTCAGCTGAATCAAACCGCCAAGCCAGAGGAGTGGAAGGCATCAACATAGAGCCATGGCGGATTGGGGAGCGCCATGGAGTTGAGCTCGTCAGCCAATCAGTCAACTTGGGCGATGGAATCTCTTCTGGTTCGTCACAAGTCAGATTGTTCTTAGCATCCATCTGAACCAAATACACACAGAGTAGAATCACAAAAAGTACCATTTTAAGTCTCTCATAAATCTTGAGAGAGATACACATTGAATCAGAGTCAAGTACCATTGCTAGATGCTTTTCTTTGATGCTGGAAGAATCTGCAAAAACAAAAGAACAAGCTTAGTTAGGACAAGTTCACAAGCAAAGATCGGTAACCACCATCAGATCTTAGAGTAGATATATTACCATGGTGAAGTATAAGATCAGCAGAGTAGTGATCGTCCCAGAGATTTTGCTGTTCTTTGATACATTTGCTGTGGTCATGTAAGAACCTCTCGCCATCTATGTTGATTTCGCACTTTGCAACAGCAGAAGTAGAAGCGATTTGCTTGTTCTTCGAAGAAGCTTTCAAATGAATCCCAGACTTGTTTGTAATATCATTGAGAGCCTTACGAGGTCCAGGTTTCTTCTGACCAAGTACAGATCCTTTGGTTTTCACAGAAGCAGCAGTAACAGACTCTGGAATAGGAAATAAACAAAACTAAGTCTTGTTTCAAAGCATCCACCAACATATGATTCTGAAGAGATAGAGAAAAGATTTAACTACTTTTGCGATGAATCGAAGCGTTCTCGTCAGGGAAGATCATCTGTTGAAGAGCGTTCATGTTCGCCATAGGTTTCAACTGTTAACACGAACAAACGCTTGTTAATAACATCAAAAGAAAATTGGGTATCATCAAAGTAATCTAACTCAGAACCGAAAATCAATCCGAACTGATATGATGACCAAGAAGAGGGAAGCGAAATCAAACATTTGCGGAATTGAGGATCGTCAAAAATCAATCAGTTAGAAAACCCTAAAATTGGTGGAACTAATAGAAACCCAATACGGAATCACAAACCTAATTTGATTCTCCAGAAAACTTAGACACCAGAAAATCGGAAAACCTCACGAATCAATTAGCGAAAAAAATGGACAAAGAATCGGCAGATGAGCCGTTTGATTCGAACCTAAATCAGAAAGATTACCTTCGATAAATGGAAGTAATTTCTTGGTGATATCTTGTGGGAGAGACGAGTCTTAGAGGAAGAAGAAGAGCGCTGTTTCTGGAAATTGTTTAACGGTAACTTTTCAATCTTGTTCTTTCCCTTTACTTTCTAGAGTCAACGATTAAGGAAGAGACTCCGAATTAGGCTAAAAAATGAATTAATAGAAGAGACCAAAAAAGGTTACTAGCCGTTAAGAGCCGTTGCAGAATATGTGAACCATGGCCGGGTCAAGACTTAGCCCAGGCCCAAAGATATAGAAATAAACTAATAATAATTAAAAGTTCTATACTGGTTTTTTAAAGTAGTATAATATAGTTTTTTATATAATTGTTTATAAATATATATATTTAATCTTCTGTTAGGTAGTAATAATATATATATATATATATATATATTATCCAAAACATACAAATATGAAGAAGCTTGACTAATGACTGGTCTAAATGCTCACATTTTTTAAAGCCATCAACTTACTCTTCACAGATCTGAATTTTTTTTGGAGAATAACTAAGGTAAAGAAACACCAGAGTGATATCTTTCGTTTCGTTTCGTTCCTTCCACACCTCATAGTCAGAAGTAAGCCAGAGATGAGTTAGAGAAAGTGATACAACTCGATCTTGAACCAGCCAATAATAAGATCCCAGTCATTTGCAGCATTAGCGAAACCCAGCTTGTTACACGCAGCCGACCAAATAGCAGACGAAAGCTCACACCAAAAAAAATAGATGGTTCCTATTTTTCGAATACATCCCACAGAGAAGGCAGGTCGGTTCCACATCAATGCCCCACGAAACATGAACAACCAAGCCAGCATAGACTGCTTTGGGACAGCAGCTTTGCACCAAATCAAGCCATTCCCTACAACCTTTGTTTTTCTTTCCCTCATATCCTCCCAGATAGTTTGAGACAAATCTATAAGTACATTTACCCTCAATACACCATTCAGCCCTATCTGAATAGTAGGAAGGAATGATACCTGAGATGACAATTAACGCACGGAGCTGTTGATCAGATTTGGCCGATGGGAGAAGCCAGCCTTCATTACCCTTGCAATCACTAACCATAGTGTTTTTTGGAATTCCCATATCATCGGGACCTAAGGGACCAATATAGTTAATAGTCCATGGATCCCATCAATAGTATGTAGTATCACCTCTTCCTATCTTAATTTGCAAGAAGAGTTTAGCCATTAATTGAAGCTTTAGAAGCCGCCGAAACATCCATGAATATGAATAGTTAGTGGAACTTAGATACGAGAACGAGCCTTTTGAAAAGTATTTTCTTCTCATCCATGAAACCCTGAGAAAACCAGCTCTAAAATATAACAGCCAGTGGCGGTTAAGAGCAATAGGGGGTTACATGACACCGTAAAAACTTGATAAAAAAGTTAATGTTAAGTAAAATCCACTAAGAATCAGTAGCAGTTTTGGTTAAAGTTGTATGTTGAACCCCCTTCAAGCAAGAGTCGACTCTTGCTTGACCCCCTATAGTAACATCAAACCAATGCAGAACCGCTGGTTCTCGTCCGATCGCGTTTCCGGTCTCAGCCCTCCGCCTTTCACCACTGGTGAAGCTTCCCCGACCCCCTTCATCCCTCCCTTACCTCCTGATCCACCCGACGCCCCAGCTCTCCTCTCCCACTCAAACTTCCCGCCTTTGAAAAGCCTTTCCCCAAAACTACCTCGTTCAAAGCTTCTCTCTGGTTCTCCTTTGACTCCAGAAGCTCCGAATGCTGCTAACTCTACTCTGGCTGATGTTGTTATGACTCAGTCCTCTTTGTCTTCATCTGAAAAGCAAAATATTGTTCATGAAAAAAGTGGATCTAGATCTACAAACACTATTCATGAAAAATTTACCATTCTAGCTCCAAAGAATTCCTCTCCAGTGCAGACAAACAAGGCGTTTAGCATGAGTCTCAATCCAACCCTGCAACAGCCTGCTGGTTTTACTTCTCGTGTATCACCACAAAATCTTGGTGTGAACTGTTCATCTACAGTACCTGGAGCTGTTTCTTAAACTGTCCAGGAAGCTCATACTCCCAAACCTACCAATGTTACTCCCCTGCCCAAACCCGGCCTTGACCCTTCCCTGTCTCACAAGCCACGTGTCCCTCATGTCCCTCCTTCCCACAATCCCTCTTTGGCTGAAAAACTTAGGCGCTCTGAGGATAAAACTCTAAGAAGGCTAGCTCCAATCTCTTACTCAGAATCTGGCAGGCCGAGAGTCCTTATCCCCGATAAGGTTTTCCAAACAGAAGCTGAGCTTCATAAAGACTTCATAGTGTGCTATTTTCATGGCAGACCTCCACCTTTTATTCACATCCAAAATGTCCTGAATCACATGTGGGGAAAAGGTAAGCGAGTTGAAATCCACAACAATCCGTTATCTAGAACAATGCTTGTTTGTATTCCTAGTGATTACCTTCGGCAAAAGATCTTGGAAAAAGGAGCTTGGTATGTGGGAGACTCTATGTTTCATACTGCTCTCTGGGCAAATTCTCTCGCCTCTGCTACGCCTATGTTGGCTTCGATTCAGCTCTGGGCCCATCTTACGGGTATGCCGTTGGACCTGCGACACAATGATGGTCTTAGTCTCATCGCAGGCCTAATTGGAGAACCTGTTGAAACTGATGACTTTACAAAAAACCTGGTTAGCCTCACTCTCTCTCTCTCATGTGAAAGTTGAGGTAAGCCTTACCAACGACTTGCCAAATATAGTTGAGTATACCCGTCAAAGTGGTGAAGTTGTGGAAGTTGCGGTTGAGTATCCATGGCTACCGCCGTCTTGCTCCTTCTGTAAAGAACTAGGCCACATTGCAAAGAATTGCCTTCTGATCCCTCTGCCTCCTAAGCAATCTAAGCCTCCTGCAAAACAAGGAAACTCAGTGAATACAAAGCAAAAAGGTTCCACTAAGGGTAACAAAGATGCAGGAAAAGGAGTTATGGCTGATGCTTCTGATGCCGGAGTTGTTACTGATGCTACTAAGGGTCCTCATGCCCCTGAATCCACCGTATCACATGTGGCTCCTACTGACAAAGAGACTGTTGATGTTAATGTGAATACCTGTGAAATCAGTGACACATCCAAGTTGGATGCTCTTGTTCCTGTTCCAAGTGGCACTAAACTCTATGTTCCTATTATTCCTCTCCCTCCCCTTTTTGTTTCTTCTCACCAAATAGCCAAACACAAGCCATTTGTTCCTCCATCATCAAAGTCTATCACATGTCCTACTTATGCCTTAGCTTTACCAGCAGCAATTCATCCTCCGGACCCACCAAAAATATCAGGTTACAAAAGATCTAGACCAAACTCACCCATAAATAGCTTCCCATCTTTCAGCTCCCAGCTCTCCTTTTTTGTAAACGGCTCTTCAAACCCGCCTCTTCCACTCTCTTCAAACTTTGTTTCTACTTCTAACAGCTTCTCTTCTTTGGTTTCTGTAGACTCTCTTCCCTCAAAGGGAGAGTCTTCATCCCTTTAATTATCTATGAGTTATAAACTCTTTTTTTGGAACGTCCGAGGTATAAATGACCTGGATAAACACTCGGTATTTTGTCAATGACTTCAGTGCCACCAACCCCTTTTTGGAGCACTTTTGGAAACACACATCAAGGCACAAAACTTGAACACACTCATGACAAAACTCTGTCGTGACTGGAATTACACATCAAACCATCAATCTGATGAGGATGGCAGAATCATTATCATTTGGCGGGATCTTGTTACTGTTAAAGTATTACATCAATCAAGGCAGTCACTTATGTGTGAAGTGAAGCTTCTAAACATGCACACTTTTGTCTACACGGCTGTATACGCTTCAAACCACCGTAATGAAGGATTGTTTAGTTGATCCTGATTCAATTCTTAGATTCATATCAACCTAAACATGCGGATCTAGGTTCTTCTTGATTAGAAACTATGATTAGATCTCACCTTTTACCTGTTAATTGCAGCGGAAGGAGATAGAACAGGTCAGAGATCAGAGAAACACCGAGAGATGAATCCTCCAAAGGCTCACACACGCGATCACAGAAAACGGCTGCTAGACCAAGCTGAGGAGGCGTCGCAGGAGAGAGAGAGAGAGTTGGCGGCTCAGTTAGGGTTGAAGAAGAAAACAGACTCGAGTTTTATTTATAAAACTCGTCCGGTTCCTCTTGGGCCATTTGGCCATTCGCGCACTGTGTCGATCGACACATCATGTGTATCGATCGACACACAGTGGCTAAAACCTTTTATTCTCTCTAAGTACAGTAAATGCCTGGCACTTTTACCGTACTTCTGCTAAGCCATTCCTACACATTTTCCTGTTAGATTAAGCGTGTGACCCATATGGGATCATATAATAGAGGCAATAAGTCCAAGACTTATAGATCATGAGCGGACTCTAGCAAGCCATCATGACCCCCAGTATTATATGACTTATGTCTGATCATTGACATACTCTTACTTTCTAGAGACAGTACCGAGATTACTGGACACAATTCCAACAATCTCCCACTTGTACTGGAATCTCTGTATTCATAATCCTTTTGTCACAATATCTCGATTAGTCATAAGGCAAGATTGGTGTCATCCTTATAAAGCCTAATCTTGTTCATCGGACTCTGATTCGATACTGACAATCCAAACGACTCGGGACAGTCCGTTTGAGCATGGCCATGCATTTTCCAGTATTCAAATCTCCGATTGGCCTAGAGATATTCACTCCATTTATATTGGAGGGACAAATTCCGTCTTATTCCATCACTGTAAACTACTCATTTCATAATGTACCCAAACAAGGTCCTTATAACTATCGCAGAACGATAGCGTTAGACAATGATCAAAGTGCATCAGTCCATGTGCAGTCACATGCATGCGAACTCAGGTCTAAGGACTATACTCTATAGTCGTAGTGAGAATCTCTTATGACACAGATATAAATATCCTGAAGAGTTCTCATAATCGGGTCTTGTCCGGTCGTATGTTCCCAACATACACCTATGTATTGACTTTGATGCCGCGCATCTATGACACACTGAGACTTTGTCATAAGTCACATATCAATCCAGTCTCTCACGGTTGTTGGTGTTCCAATTTCAACAACCTTCGACTAGGGACAGGATGATATAATCCATCTATCAAATATAGGGTCTCATGATCAAGCTAAATGACTTTGATGACTCAAGATCAAGTCACTTACTTCGATGACCTATAAAATGGTTTATATCACTTTGGAACGATTATTTCATCACAGTTAAAATAATCTTGAAATAATAATTTCATTAAACATAAGAATGTTTTACAAGAACATATCAAATAACTAAATAAAAGCCCTCAAACTCCCACTCAAATTTAGATTACATTTCAATGTCTCTAATGCCTACAGCTTCAGTCAGAAACTCGAGCTTAGGCCTTGGGAGTGGCTTTGTCAACGGATCAGCGACGTTATCATCTGTCTGAACTCGGCTGATCTTGACTTCCTTTCTATTAATGATGTCACGTATCAAGTGAAATCTTCTTAGAACATGCTTGGATTTCTGGTGTGATCTTGGTTCCTTTGCCTGAGCAATAGCACCATTGTTGTCACAAAACAGTGCCAGAGGCTCAGCCGCATCTGGTATCACACCTAGTTCAATAATGAACTTTCGTATCCAAACAGCTTCCTTCGCAGCTTCTGAGGCGGCGATATATTCAGCTTCTGTAGTGGAATCAGCAACGGTGTCTTTCTTGGAGCTTCTCCAACTGATTGCACCGCCATTCAGACAAAAGATATAACCGGACTGTGACCGGAAATCATCTTGGTCTGTCTGGAAACTTGCGTCCGTGAATCCACTGACTTTAAGCACATCACTTCCACCGTACACTAAGAACTTATTCTTAGTATGTCTTAGATACTTCAAGATATTCTTTACGGCAATCCAATGGTTTTCACCTGGATTTGACTGGTATCTACTCGTCATGCTCAATGCATAAGCAACATCAGGACGAGTACAGATCATGGCATACATGATAGATCCTATTGCAGATGCATAAGGAATATTCTTCATGCGCTCAAGCTCAGCAGCCGTCGTAGGGCTCTGCTTCTTGCTTAGCGTTGTGCCATGTACCATTGGCGTGAAGCCCTTCTTGGAATCCTTCATGCTGAATCTTTGCAGGACTTTGTCAATGTATGAATCTTGACACAAGCCTATCAGCCTTCTAGATCTATCCCGGTAGATCCTGATTCCAAGAACGTATGCGGCTTCACCCATGTCTTTCATGGAAAAACAACTTCCAAGCCAGTCCTTTACGGACTTCAGCATTGGAATGTCGTTTCTGAGAAGCAGTATGTCATCGACATACAGAATAAGAAATACTATCTTGCTCCCACTAGTTTTCTTATACACGCATTGTTCTTCTTCGTTTCTGATGAAGTCAAATTGCTTGATCGCTTCATCAAAACGAAGATTCCAGCTCCTCGATGCTTGCTTCAATCCATAAATGGATTTATGAAGCTTGCATACTTTCCCAGCATTCTTTGGATCTATGTAACCGTCAGGTTGTGTCATATACACATCCTCTTCCAGAATACCATTCAGGAAGGCGGTTTTCACGTCCATCTGCCAAATTTCATAATCATGAAAAGCTGCAGTTGCTAGTAGAATCCGAATAGATTTCATCATAGGCACTGGTGAATAGGTTTCATCGTAATCCACTCCGTGAACTTGTCTGAAACCTTTTGCCACCAACCTGGCTTTATAAATCTGGACATTTCCATCCACGTCAATCTTCTTCTTGAAGATCCATTTGCACTCGATGGCTTTTACACCAGCGGGTAAGTCAACCAACGAAAACACTTGGTTGACCGACATGGAGTCCATTTCGGAATCAGTGGCCTTGCGCCACTTAGAGGAATCTGGGCCCATCATGGCTTGATTGAAGTTCGATGGTTCATCACCATCAATGATCAGAAGATCATGACAGTCAGTCACGAGGAATCCTTGATATCTCTCGGGTTCGTGACGGATCCTCCCGGATCTTCGAACTTCAGGTACTACAGGTTCAGGCTCTACAATTTCTTGTAGGTCCTCCTGCTGCTCTTCCTCATTAGGTTGAGCAGTATCCTGTTCATCTTGAATTTCTTCAAGCAGTACCTTACTCCCACTGTCTTTCTTAGAGAGAAACTCCCTCTCAAGAAAGTTACAATCCCGGGCAACAAAGATCTTGTTCTCGGAACGTAGATAGAAGTAATAAGCCTTGGTTTCCCGTGGATAACCAATGAAGTAGCATTTGTCAGATTTTGGTGTAAGCTTGTCTGAGATCAATCTCTTGACATAGGCTTCACAACCCCAAATTCTGAGATAAGACAGCACTGGAGCTTCTCCAGTCCATAATTCATATGGTGTCTTTGCTACTGCTTTCGATGGCGCTCTATTTAGAGTGAACACTGCTGTTAGCAGAGCATATCCCCAAAGGGATATTGGAAGGTCTGTGTGACTCATCATAGATCGAACCATATCCAATAAGGTCCGATTTCTCCTCTCAGACACACCATTCCATTGAGGTGTTCCGGGAGGAGTGAGTTGGGATACGATCCCACACTCTCTTAGATGATCACTGAATTCTTGGCTTAAGTATTCTCCTCCTCGGTCGGACCGAAGAGCCTTAATGCTTTTACCAAGTTGGTTATGTACTTCATTTTGGAATTCTCTGAACTTCTCAAAAGATTCAGACTTATGTTTCATTAAATAAACATATCCATACCTACTGAAATCATCAGTGAAGGTAATGAAGTACTGATAGTTTCCTCTTGCATTTGTGGACATTGGGCCACACACGTCAGTGTGTATCAGGCCCAATAAGTCACTGGCCCTCTCGTTAGGTTTATTAAAGGGGGCCCGTGTCATTTTGCCCATCAGGCAGGATTCGCATTTCTCACATGACTCAAAGTCAAATGAGCCAAGAAGTCCATTCGAATGGAGCCTCTTAATGCGTTTCTCGCTGATGTGCCCTAAACGACAATGCCATAGAAACGTTCGGTTCTCCTCATTAGGTTTGAACCGTTTGGTATTAATGTTATAAACTGGCGCGGATTGATCGAGTATGTAAAGCCCATTCGTAAGAGGGGCAGAACCATAGAACAAATTGTTGCGATTGAAGGAACATAATTTATTCTTAACTGAAAAATCATAACCTTCCAAATCCAACAAAGAAATTGAAATAATATTCCTGCTTATAGCAGGTACAAAATAACAATTATTGAGTTCTAAAATCAATCCCGAAGGTAAAGACAACAAGTATGTGCCTACAGCTAGTGCTGGAACTTTCGCTCCATTCCCAACTCGTAGCTCCACTTGTCCTTGCTTCAGCCTTCTACTGTTGCTGAGTGCCTGCATATTAGTACAAATATGAGCCCCACAACCAGTATCCATAACCCATGAGGTATTATCAGAAGTAGTTGTATTAACTTCTATAACAAAAATACCTGTCGAAGAAGTCTCGAGAGTCTTCTTCTTCAATTCCTTTAGACCTTCTTGGAATTTCTTACATTCTCTCCTCCAATGCCCTGGTTCTTTACAGAACCTGCATATGTCAGTTGGCCCAGCCATGGACTTGGGCTTGGGCTTTGGCGTTTCCTTGTCCGCGACTTGGACAGCCTTGGCCTTTCCCTTATCCTTAGCAGAGGATTTCTTAAACCCCTTGCCCTTTTGCACCATAAGCACATTGGGGTCCTTGGCGGTTTTCCTCAAGTTGGGCTCTGCAGTCTTGAGCATTCCGTGAAGCTCAGGCAATGTCTTACTCAAGCCATGCATGTTAAAGTTCAGAATGAACTGATCATAGCTTGCAGGTAATGACTGCAGAATGATGTCGCAGGCAAGTTCCTGGCTGATTGGGCAGTCGAGTTTCTGAAGATGATCGAGATAACCCATCATCTTCAAGACATGAGGACTCACTGCCGCATTGGCAGCCAACTTGCAGTCCAAGAGGTTCTTAACTGTTTGAAACCTCTCAGTCCTAGCCTGCTCCTGAAAAAGCGATTTCAGGCTTGCCATTATCTCAATTGGTGACAACACACTCTCGAACTGCATTTGCAGCTCACCAGTCATTGTCGCCAACATAAGGCAATACACATCATTTTCATCTGACGAATGCTTTTCCCAAGCATTATGCAGAGTCCTGGCGGAATTGTTAGCAGGCCTCTCGGGGAGAGGATCACGAAGGACATAATCCTTCTTCTCCTGCTTGAGGACCAGCCTCAAGTTCCTTGACCACGTCAGGAAGTTCGTTCCAGTCAGCTTCTCCTTCTCGAGAACAGACCGGATTGAGAATGTGTTTTGTGTGCTTGTAGTAGTCATAGCTGAAATATATAGATAAAAAGGTTATTAGTTAAAATGTTCAATATGATTAATCTCGTATTAAATTTAATATGATTAATCACGCATTATATTCAATAACATAAGTTACCCTCAATAGAATATAATGATTTCAAGATCCACATATAACTAAGATCAAAGTGGGCCACTGGCCATCACCCAACCTTAGCTTATATCGGTAAGCCCTATATCGGCTAATTATATCCGTGATATAACTCTTGGTTGTGAATTTGGGCCCGAGGCCCAATCCACTCTGATGTCTCAAGGCCCGGGACTCCCGATGGCCCAGTCAAGAAAACCAGACTATACAGTCATGTAATCATTAATGTCTGGGACTCCCAATGACATTTATGAATCACAAACCGTCTTATCCACGTAAAAGCAGACACCCTCACACTGTAAGGCCATGAATACAATTGAATGGGCTTCGACAGCTGACATAGAATGGACAAGACATCCAACGCTTGATATTATTTGAGGTTCGTAGGTTTATTTAAAAAATTCATTCCCAAAATAGAAGATTACTATTTCGGGAAACTTTCCATTTTTGGAAACCTACTATTTTTGGAAACTTTCTAAAATTGGAAACTTTCTAAAAACGGAAACTTTCTAACTTTAGAAATTTCTTTAAAATCCAAAACCCGCAAATCTAGAAACTTCTAATATAAGAAACTTTCTAATTTCAAAATTTCGGAAACTTTAATTTAAAATCGACTTTATAATTTTATAAAATAAATTCTAAATTAATCTGAAGAAAGACTCAAATAATTGGCCCAATTGTTTTAACTTCTTGGCCCGAGGCCCAAGAATTGGTCCATGTCCAAGACATGACCCAATTGTCCAATTAAATGACATAACCGGTCTGGTTCATTAAAATTGGTCTAACCAAATTTTAATTACTACGATGACCACAATTGTCAACCGGTTATTTACTAAACCGGATTTTCTCAATTTATTTGGTCCAACCAAATCAAATTAGAAAATCCTGGTTTAGGCACAAAATCCAATTTTTCGACTTTGGATTTCTTATCCCGGTTTAACCAGACTTAATAAAATTATTAAATCTGTTTATTAAACCGTGACGTTTATAATTTTAATAAAATCATTAAACCGAGCCTTAAACCAACCATATCGGTCGATGAACCAACCGCATCGATCGATCCATCAACCGCATCGGTCGATGCTCTAAGCATCAATCCTGCATCGATCGTGCATCGATCCTGTATCGATCGATGCTCTCACGCATGCACGGACGGTTATCAGGTTTGGCCGAGATATTCTCGGATTGTGTCGACCGATCCATGCGATCGTATCGATCGATCCATGCGATCACAGCCGATTCTCACTTTTGAAAAATCGCATTCCAAATCAATATAGTTTGGTTTTTGCGATTTCAGATGTGTTTAGGTTTCAATTCCTTGTTGCTTAAGTGATTTCTCTTATCAGTAGTTGATTCAAAACACTTCTTAAACAAGAAAACAATCCTAAACTTGAATCTAAACAAGAAAAACCAGAACCAATAGCTCTGATACCACTGAAGGATTGTTTAGTTGATCCTGATTCAATTCTTAGATTCATATCAACCTAAACATGCGGATCTAGGTTCTTCTTGATTAGAAACTATGATTAGATCTCACCTTTTACCTGTTAATTGCAGCGGAAGGAGATAGAACAGGTCAGAGATCAGAGAAACACCGAGAGATGAATCCTCCAAAGGCTCACACACGCGATCACAGAAAACGGCTGCTAGACCAAGCTGAGGAGGCATCGCAGGAGAGAGAGAGAGAGTTGGCGGCTCAGTTAGGGTTGAAGAAGAAAACAGACTCGAGTTTTATTTATAAAACTCGTCCGGTTCCTCTTGGGCCATTTGGCCATTCGCGCACTGTGTCGATCGACACATCATGTGTATCGATCGACACACAGTGGCTAAAACCTTTTATTCTCTCTAAGTACAGTAAATGCCTGGCACTTTTACCGTACTTCTGCTAAGCCATTCCTACACATTTTCCTGTTAGCTTAAGCGTGTGACCCATATGGGATCATATAATAGAGGCAATAAGTCCAAGACTTATAGATCATGAGCGGACTCTAGCAAGCCATCATGACCCCCAGTATTATATGACTTATGTCTGATCATTGACATACTCTTACTTTCTAGAGACAGTACCGAGATTACTGGACACAATTCCAACACGTAATGACAGGACTGATCTTTGGGTTGAGCTGCTGGATATTCATCAAAAATTCCATCTTCATTCCATCCCGTGGATGCTAGGTGGAGATTTCAATCAGCTTCTTCACTATGTTGAACATTCTTTGCTGGAGGTTAACTCCATTACTCCTCAAATGTCAGAATTCCAAGACTGTCTTACTCAGTTGGGAGTGTTTGATCTTCACTTCCAAGGGCTTTTATTCACCTGGAGTAACCGGCAGCCCCTATCACCAATAGCTGAAAAGCTGGACCGCTTATTGTGTAACAACCTTGTTATCTCTTTATTCCAAAACAGCACAGCCTTTTTTCTACCTCCTCAAACCTCTGATCATTCCCCCTGCCTTATTGATATAAACTCCCCAAAGCTGGAAATAGACCTTTCAAATTCCTCAATTACCTAACTAAACACCCGAAGTTTCATCAGACGGTACAAGAGGCTTGGACTGCAACCGGAAACGCTAGTATGAACTTGACCAGCCTGTGTTGGAAGCAAAAGAGCATTAAGAGTGAATTAAAACAGCTAAACAAAGAAAATTTCTCACAAATACAAGAGAGAGTGAGTGTTGCTAACCGTTTGTTGCAAGATGTGCAGGTACAGGCGCTATCAAACCCATCTCCTGCAGTTTATCAGTTGGAAAGAGAGCTTCATGACAAATGGTCCTTCCTTAGAGATATTGAGGAGTGATATTTCAAACAGAAATCCAGGATCTTATGGCTGAAGGAGGGTGATCAAAACACTCCCTATTTCTTCCATGTGTTCCAAACTCGCCAAAGCTACAACTCAATACGCTGTTTCTCTCTGCCTTTTGGCCTGCTGATTCAAGATCCACTGGAGATGGGAAATCATGCGATAAATCACTTTCAAAGTATTCTTGGACCATCTCTGCTACCTCCAATGTCACTGACCTCTGATCCAGCTTGGTTTCGTGGTCTCTCTCCTTTCATTTGCTCCCAGGAACAGTCTTCAGCCATGCAACGAATACCAACTACTGAAGAGATAACACGCTCCCTCTTCAAACTGAACCCAAACAAGGCTCCAGGCCCTGATGGCCTCACTTCGGGTTTCTACAAAGCAGCATGGGATATAGTGGGTCTGGAAACTGTCAACGCCATCAAGGATTTCTTTGTCTCCTCCTTCATGCCTTCTGCAGCAAACTCCACCATCCTTGCCTTAGTTCCTAAGCGCCATGGTGTCTCCCTCATCTCTGATTTTAGACTCATTGCGTGTCTAAATTCAGTGTATAAGGTTGTATCTCGCCTTCTAGTAAATCGTCTAAAGCCATTGCTCCTTTCCATGATTGTGCCGAATCAAACTGCATTTGTAAAAGACAGATTACTTCTAGAGAATACCATACTTGCAGGGGAACTTGTTAATGGTTATCACAAGAACAAAGGACCAAAACGTGTTACACTTAAAGTGGATATTGCTAAAGCGTTTGATACTTTATCTTGGGAGTTTCTCTTTAACTGTCTGGATGGCCTAGGGCTGCCTGAAGTCTATATTGGATGGCTTAAAGCATGTGTATGCACAGCAAACTACACTATTGGTTACAATGGCACAGTCCAGGGTTATTTCAAGGGGCGGAGAGGACTTAGGCAAGGAGATCCCCTATCTCCTTACCTATTTGTCATAGCTATGAACTCTCTATCACTAATGCTCAATCTAGCTGCAGAGGAGGGCCGTTTCAGCTATCATTCTAAATGTGAAAGTTCAAAAATTACTCACTTGTGCTTCGCAGACGATATTTTGATCTTTGTCGAAGGTACAGTGGAGTCTGTCCAGAATATCCTCCAGGTGCTATATGAATTCGAGCAGCGTTCAGGCCTAGCAGTAAGTATGCAGAAGTCCTCATTCTTTGCGTCAGGTATGCCACAAGCGGACATTGATCTTATCAAATTCTCCACTGGCATACCTCATGCTCTGCTCCCTGTAAAGTACCTTGGGGTACCTCTATGCACTAAAAAATTGAGTATCAGGGATTGTGAAGTACTACTGCAACAGTTAAAAGAAAGATTCAACAACTGGAGCGTAAAGAGCTTATCTTTTGCTGGGACACTTCTTCTGATCAAGACAGTAATCGCAGGATCAACACTTTTTGGTGCTCTTCTTTCCTACTGCCTAAAGAATGTATCAAGAGAATAAACTCTCTCTGCGGTTTGTTCCTGTGGAGAGGAAACATTGAGGAGCATCACTCAGCTAGAGTATCTTGGGAAGTTATAACAAATACAAAAGCGCAAGGAGGGCTTGGAGTGAAGGATCTACTTACCTGGAATCATGCTTGTATAATGAAACTTGTATGGCTGTTGTTCTTCCAAGCTGGATCAATCTGGGTAGCCTGGTACAGAAGGGAGGTTTTAGATGGAAACATAAGTAACTTTTGGACTGTGAAGAAGAATGAAAAGCACTCATGGCTAGCTAACAAGATTCTCAAGTTAGGTGAAGTCATGTACCATTGGATTAAGCTACGGGTGGAGGATGGTTCCTCTGTTTCGTTCTGGCGTGACAACTGGTCCCCTTATGGACGCTTAACCACTTATCTGCAAGACCATCGTCAATCAAGTCTTGGTGTTCCCCTATCAGCCACTCTAGCGAGTTTGTTTCGTCACAACCAATGGCGACTGCCTCCGGCGCGTTCTGAGAATCAGGTAAACCTTCAAGTTCACTTGACAACGGTTAATCTTACATCGGGTAAGGACTACTATGTTTGGGAATTAAATGGAATTACAAGTTCAAGATACAGGATTGGTGAAGTTTATGAGCTCTTAAGAGATGAAAACCAGGAAGTACCTTGGCATAAGGTTACTTGGTGTCCTGGCGGTATCCCAAAACAATCTTTCCTAGCCTGGCTTGTAGTCCTTAACCGATGTCCAACCCGTGATCGTTTGCTCGGTTGGGGTCTGAACACGGACCCGGTGTGCATCCTCTGCAACTGTCTTCCCGAGAGTAGAAACCATTTATTCTTCGAGTGCAACTACTCTTGGGGCATCTGGTCATCCATTACTACTCATCTCTCTGTTTCTAACCCGAGAGACTGGTCCGGTTCACTAAATCACCTCACGGCTTTAAGGGGCTGCAAATTAAGGAGGAAACTGATTATATTGGCATGGCAATCAACTATTTACTGGATTTGGGGAGAAAGAAATGGCCGAATTCATAGGAATACTTACCGCTCATCGGAGGTTCTCCAGCATCTTATCAGGCGCCAAATCAAGGACATGATCTCCAGTTTCAGACCAACGAATCCGGCAGCTTCTTCCAACCTTATGCAAATCTGGTTGGGGGCGGGTACTGACTCGTAATTAAAGAAACCCCTGCTCCTCTACTATTAAATCGATCAAAGCTTTCTTCTCCATCGTTTCGCCCTTGGGGATCATGAAGCTTCTTACTGTCGTTTTTTGTGTTTCTCTTACTTTGTTGGGCCACTATAAATGTGGGCTCTATAAACTTTTTCTGCTGGTGGTATGGGTTTGGGACTTACCCAAAAAACACTAAAGCCTAGGCTTGTAATATTTTAGGTCTTATGCAATTTAAATATGAAAGTCTTTTTCAAAAAAAAAAAAAAAAAAAAAAAACATCAAACCAAAAATAATATTCCATGATGAAAAGGGTCTGATCCCCAAACCACATTCGTCTTTAAAAAAAACACAAGCTTTCCCATGCCACATTTGCTCCTGAAGGCTTATCCAAACAGCCATGTCAAAACAAAGAAAAGATTAAGCTTGTTATCATCCTTAAAACCTTCTTTGGGATGTAAAAAATGTAAAAAGTTGACGCCCAAAATTAATAGTTTGGTTTAGTTAATAAAATTAATTTATATATAATTTTTAACCACTATAGTAGATTGCATCATATTCATATTCCTTTTTAACTAAATAAATATCACAGATTTTTCATTTTTAGAGTACTGCCATTTAATAATATAATGTAAAATAAAATACTTATTTGTTACTACAGATGGTGTGGAGTTATAATTTTGTATAAACAGTACCAACAAAGATTTTATGATGTTTTAACATTTAGAATAATATATCTAGTGATTTAAAAACATATATGAAAAATAAACACAAATAAATATAAATAAAGGCCACAAATTTTACAGTACCAAAGTCTCTACAACAATCAAATTAGAGAATAATTTCAGAGATCAAACGTCGGAATTTCAGAAGAGAAACCATGTGAGGCCTGATACAAAATCCTTGGCACCAAGTTTCTGTAGGGATCACTCTCTCTTTTCATTTTCAAATAGGCAATGCATTGTTCGACCTCTGACTTGACTTGCAAGTAAAGCTCTCGAGCCTTCTCTTTGTCTTTTAGCTCTTGTTCCTTGCCTGCCACGCAAAAAAAAATTAAGCCATTGCAAGTTTTCAGATCAGTGATTTCAAGTATAGAGCAACGTTTAGATTAAGCAGATATATATATATACCTGCTGTTTCTATTGGTTTCCCAAAGTAGTAGTAGAACCGACCCGGAATCTTAGGCAAAAGTCCTGGGAAATAGCACTCGGTCTCATCGCCTTCCCTAACAGTTCAGAATCAATGTTTATATGAGCTTTACTTAGGGTATAAAATGGGAAAACATATATATATATATATATATAATGAAACACCTTAAGTTGCCAGCTAGCTTTGTTGCCCTTTCCATTACATCCTTTAGGATAGGGATGTTCCTTTGATCATTAGCATCCAGAACAATCTGGGAGGCATCCATTGTCCTAACAAGGTTAATAACTTGGAAACCAAGTTTTCGGGTGAATATAAAATAGAGCATTATAGAGTTTATCAGAGCATTTCAATACAGAGAGACAATGCTTCAGTAGACAAAGCTTACATCGCAGATGTCGTCTTCTCCAACAACACCAAAAGGGACGATTTTGGCTCCAAATTTAGATGCAACTCTCACAAACTCAGGTTGCTCTGGCCAGAACAACTTGTATTCTTCACCCTGCAAAGTCATGTTTATAAAAGGCTACAAACAAACTAAACTTCTTTTGAGAGAAAGAGAAGCACAACCTTTCTATGCATAGCTTCACGGACACCTCCAGGATACAAAAGAACATGAGAGTTTAAACGCAGTAAATTGTAAATATTGAAGTTGGAGACAGGAACTCCACCCATTATCTTATATTTGTCAAACATATGTGTGTCCACTAACGCATGTTGGTTGTTTATAAAAAGCATCGGATGTGCCAAACCGCGCAAGTGAATGTTCCTCTCTTTCATGACTTGAGTTACCATTGGACCTAACTCAAATCCCAGTATCATGTGATAACCAATGTACAGAACAGGTCCTTCCGACGGTAAACCTTCAAGGCTCCTAACAATTTTACCGTTTTCTAGAGTTGATAACATTACAGGGGAAGTAGCATCAACTAGCAATCTGCACCAAAGAAAGTTATCATTCAGAAATTCTGAAAATATATATATCTCATAGAAATTGGTGTGGCATTTTACTTGTGGTCATCTAATTGTTGTTTTAACTCAAATGGTGTAGGCATTATGTAATCTGAAAGGTGATCATGAGACTTCCCACGCCGATAAAAGCAAGTACACTTGATGATAGTAACCAGATCTACGCCGTCCTCCTAACATGAGAATACGTAGTTAGTATTCAATATTTTGACCATATTGGATGAAGAGATATCACTTACGAAAAACAGAAATTGTCCATTGTCTTTCAGCTTACGGACAATACATTTTGGCAATGTGCGTGAGAATCTGTCAATGTCTTCCTCGTTCAGCAGCCATTGATCACGTCCACTGCAGTTGTCATAGATATTCACATTACAACTCAGCTCTTTGCAAGTAATAGAGATTCAGTATTTGTTTGGGGTAACAATTGAAACAGAGAAACTTATTAGACCTCAGAAGTATCATTGTTTCAGCTCTGACCGCGTATATGTGAGAATGCACAGATGCAACAGCAGACTTAAGCAGTTCCAGCTTCCAAAGTAATGTTTCCTTAGGGAACATCCTACTCAAATTCTGCAGATTCAAATGCATAGACAATTAACTTACAGACGTATAGATCATGTGTTTCTAAGAAGGAATGCTTACAGGAAGATTAGCTGAAACTGCAAAGAGATCTCTTAGTATCCCTCCACCCATTTGGTGGACAGAAAATTCATTCGTCAAAGCGTCTAACATTGCAGTCAATGGATCCCCTGCGTGATTTAACACACATTGTTGTTAATAGGAGACACTTTAAGAATCCTTAAGCAGACATCAAGTACAAGAAGTCAAGATATAAAATGAGCTTAAAACCAAATATTTCTTCCAATAGTGTGGGAACTCCATCTGGTAAAACATTCAGCATTCCTGATAGAGGTTGCGACATGAGGTTGTTGACATGTGTGGCTGCAACAAACAATGTCTACGATGAGCAAAAACATATTTCATAAAAAGAGACAGACCAAGCTTTGTACCTGGATTAGCCAGGATCAGAGCAAGATCGATGTTGGGATTCCTGGCTGCGACATCTAATACAAGACATGCTCCAATAGATTCACCAACTAAATATATAGTTCTATTTGGGAAACGATAGTTCTCCGACTTAACTGTCCTCTCAATAAGCTTAACCAAGTCTGTATACACACAAAATTAATCCCCATTAATTAAGCCATCTTCTCGGTTAAAAAATCCCTTAAGACAAAAGAAGGCACCTTTAACAGGAGTACGATCCCTGACTGGAATGTGAAGGCACCATACATCAAAAATCCTACTCAAAAGGCAACAAATATTCTTGATTACAGTTTAGGCTTCTCTCTTTATCATATTTCATTCTTTCAACTGATATGGATCTAGAAACACAAGCATGAATATTGCAAAAATGGACAAAAAAAAGTAATGCAAAGTTGCAAACTTCGAATTTGAAAATTGACTCACTCCCCGAGTTTCTTGTGGTGCCGAATGAGCCCAAGTCCAGTACCATCGATACCTGCGAGGTTTTTTTTTTAAGTCTGAAAATATCGTAGAAGCTGATTACAACTTAAGCAAACGAAATCATTGGTATCATCAATAAGCTCCATTTATGTTGCCATTGAATTATAACTGGTCTGGTAAGGAACCACACCATGTGGGTCAACGCCAGAAACAAATCCCACAATCCACGGCTATCATTGGGGATCTCTTTAGATAACGTAATGATTTTAATGGCAAAAAAAAAAAGTATCCGGTTTTTATTACAGACAGTATCGGAGATTAGTCTGGTTTCGGACCAAGATCTACTACTCTGGTTATTCAAAAAAAAAAAAAATGAAAAAAAGATTTTAATTAGAGGACGAACCAGGTATGAAAAGGAGAAGAGGAGAGTCTGGAGCCTGAGCTCTACACTCCAACGGAGAGAACCAACGAGGTGGACCTTCGTCTCCGATGAAATCACTCGCTTCCTCCAAAAAGTCAGACAAGCTCTTCCGCAAATCGGGACGCGCCGTCTCCGCTTTCAAATACGGATTAGCAACTTTCGATCCTTCTCCGTCTTCATCATTGTTCTTCCGTATTCTTCCAACACTACCGTGATTCGTCGGTGTTACGGATTTGATTGTTGTGATTCGATTCTTCGAGGCGGAGCTCCGTTTCGTACTGCGGAAATCAGCGCTGCCGACTCTTTCTGTCGAGGAATACGAGACGGGAGATAGACCGAAGAAGACGGAACCAAGTGCTGTAACCGCCGCCATTGGAGAGAAGCTCGATAGTTCGGAAGAGTTTTTCTCGTTTTCTAAGAAAATGCGCGGAAAAATAAAACTTTAATTTTTCCTCTCTCAGGATCCACGTGTCCCATCAATTGTTTTTGGTTTAGGGCCTTAAATTTATTCCGTAAGCCCATTATATGGTACAAGCCCAACTGATGTTTCTTCTTCCATGTTCCTTTCTATAAATATATGTTTTACTGTGAATGAGTCGAGACCCATGTTTTGATTGATTTGTTCACTATTATATTTGCTATTTATTTGATTGCTTTTGTTACTACTTGTTTCAACACTTGCCAAAATAACATATAGAAATATATGTCTATTGATATAGAAATATATGTCTATTGGGTTATTGAGCTGTGAATGAGTCGAGGCCCATGTTTTGATTGATTTGTTTACTATTATATTTGCTACTTATTTGACTGTCTTTGTTACTACTTGTTTCAACACTTGCCAAAATGACATAAAATGTGAACAAATACGCATTGTCACATATTTCAATGTAATTGGTTAAGGATATCCTCAACATCAGCCACACGGATATCCACCGTATCCACCACACAACCGTCTTCGGGTCCTCCTTACGAAAGCGGCTATCAAAGGTACTTTTCTGAAGCCTTTCCTCCTCTATCTCCGCCTCCGACAAAGCACCTCTTTCCTCCGTAGCTGGTTCGTCCCTTGATCTCCTTCTTTTTCGAGCCACCATGATATTTTTTTAGATCACCGTTTCATTACTTATAGACGTCTTTTAGAGTGATGTTATTGATTAGAACTAAATGTAAGTTCCCTTTGATGTGTTTATTTGTAGCTGAGATATTGCTTTGCTCTTAGGGTATTTCAGTTAGATACATACCCATATGAGATATTGGAGGCTACTCAAAATGTATATACAAAAATCATAATTTGCATAACATAAATATTATACGTAAAATAAATAAAAATAAAAAATTTAAATAGACATAATTAGTTATTATATTTTTATCATAATTATATTTTATAACTAAATTATAATAATATATATAATTAATATAATAATAAATTAAATAATTTCTTTACAAAAATTAATTTTTTATGTTAATAGTTTTAATATATCAATAAATATATATATTTATATAATTTATTTTTAAATTGGGGGTATAGTAATAACGAAAGAATATCTTATAATTAATATATATTATATATTATAAAAATATAATTTGGTATAATTATTATATATTATAAACAAGATTAAATAAAAACACTGTGTTTATAATTGTTCACCGTGTTTAATGTCTGTATGTTTTAGAATATGTAAGATTCTTTTAATTAGGCTAAAAAATGTAGGTTCCACAGTTTAATTAGACCAGACATTGAACCCGATGTTTTTTGGATAACGGTTCAACATAATTTAACCGGTTAGACTAGATTTTATTTTAAATAATATATAATATAAAATGATTTAATGTATTTATAGGAATTTGTCATTTTTATTATTTAAATTTCTATTTTTTATGTAGTTTAGGTTTATAATAATTTTAATTTAAAAAGTATAAATGGAAGAAAATGAGAAATAATATGATTATATGAAAATAAAGTTTATATTATGTGTTTTTTTAATTAATATTCTATTTTGTATAATTAAACTCATCGGATTTTGAAAGATATTAGACCATCATTTAAATATATTGTATTTAGTAAAAAAAAAAAATATTAGGAGTTAGTTAAAGATTCAAAATAAAATATTATATTAAAGTATTACATAAAAATATCAAACATATCAAACAAGTTGACAATTTGAATAATAAATAAGGAAAATGTCAAATGAATTAAAAATAATAATTTAAAAATCGGGTTTTTATTAGCTTAAACTGGACGATTTTGGTTTTATACCAAATTTTTATAGGAATTTTCGGGACAATGCATATTTTGGTTTTTATAAGTCTAATCTGATAGATCATCGGTTCTGGGTTCCCGGTTCAGCCGGTCCAGTCGGACCGGTTGAACCGGTTTTTAAATCATTGGTTGGGTCTGTTTATTCTGTTGACAGCGTCAAACAAGTTGGATGAAAAGTCAACGTGTCACATCCTGTAAACTCATTGTCTAAGCGATCTCCTTATCTGCTAGATTTATCAACTACGTTTAATAATATCATTATCCTTGATTAAATCTCCTTAATTTTGGAATGTTAAATTAAGATCAAATCTATATAATTAGTTTAACTAAAGATATTCAACGCTTCCATTTCCATCTTTATATAAATAAAACCACTATCCTCATCCAATAAAGAAGAACAAAAACATAAAGAAACAATTAACAAAACCCTTAAGAGAAAAAAAACCTTTTGATTGGAGATATGGGATTCTTGCACAAGCTGTGGGATGAAACGGTGGCCGGTCCTACGCCAGAAAATGGTTTAAAGAAGTTGAGAACTCACATTTCCGGCGAAAATAGTAACAAGAAGTTGATGGTGGATCCGGGCCGTGTCCCGGATTCTCCTGTCGGATCAAGCATCCCGGGTTCTCCTTTGACTCGTAAGTTACCTTTTTATTCTTGTGTTTGTTTTATCTTTCACGGTTGTATTATGAGCAATTTACAGCCTTGCAAAAGATTTGTGTACATAAACACAACTCACAAGCTTGAAATTTTTTGATTCGTAAATTAGTTATTCTCATAATCATTTGTATGCAGCTGGAACACCAAGTGAAACACATGCCACAAATCTCAATGCTTGCGATTGGTCTGATCTCCATCTCTTTTCATTCTCATATGATCCTCTTTTATTGTTTTTTAAAGCAGTATTATATATATCCTTAACGTATGTGATATTGCAGGATTGTGCTAAACGCATTGGACCGTTGAAAGAGATCATTCTACGAGTATAAGTATCTCATATCCAACTACTTTTATCTTGCATCTATATGCAGTGAAAATAATGTAAATAATGTAAAAATGTATTCATGTAAATAGTAGTCTCTAATGGTCGCTTTTTAGAATTTATGTTTGTGTTTCGAGAAATCTTTTGTTTTTTCCCGCTATTTATGAAGATGAATTGTTCTTTGGAAACATGGTATTATTTAATATGAAGTGTGTGTATGTAACATGTACATGCGAATCAATTTCCTC
Organism: Orychophragmus violaceus; assembly: GCA_030180135.1. NCBI lineage: Eukaryota > Viridiplantae > Streptophyta > Magnoliopsida > Brassicales > Brassicaceae > Orychophragmus > Orychophragmus violaceus. Next base: position 86,850,245 of record CM058240.1, read on the forward strand.
ATTCACTCTCTTTTTGATATGCACACTTTGTTTCTATTACGAGCGTGTAATTTTTTACACATACGATGCAAGCAGTGGTGGTTGTAGTTATTTTGGGTTTGTAACCCGCTGGAACAATCATTTTAAAACCCCAATCAAGCAGTAATGCATCCACATCCCCTGTTTAAAAGAAAGTAATTACAAGCAAACACAGAAGACAGATGTAAACAACAATCGACGGACAAAAAGCTCAACCACCGATATTGAAACCGGCGGTTAGGCTAAGGGTAATTTTGGTACATCACCAGCAAAATGGTTGTGCCGATACATGTGTATATTGCCGGTAATTTAAGACAAGTCCGTCAATTAACATACTCATCGGATTACTATGAAGAAAGGGAAATTACGAGAGAAACCCAATCTCTACCCTAAACCGGGCCGGCAACTTTACCGGTGACGGAATCTTACTCTGACCTACCAATCACGTCCCTACACGTCGACTCCCAGTATCGTCTCAGGTTCTTCCACGTGTCCTCTACTCACCGACGCCGTCTCCTTTCCGTTACCCCCACCCCCGACCAATTATTAAGCCAAACCCTAACTCTATCTCTTTTTACGACATTCTGATCAAATCCGGCGAAATTATATCAATGGAGGACGAAGAGGAGATCCGATCTCACGCGTCGCCGACGGGCTCCGATTCACCCGATCCTTCTTCTTCGCCGCCGGCCGGACGAGTTACCGTAACGGTGGCTTCGACAGGTCCGTCTTCTTATTCCCTGACTCCTCCGGCTTGTTCGCGGCAGAAGGATTCATTAGCGCTTGCGCTGCTTCCGATCCAGGCCAGCGGTGTCAGCAACGGGAGACCAACCGGGGGCGGTGGGAGGGAGGATTGCTGGAGCGAGATGGCTACGGCTGTGCTGATTGATGCGTGGGGGGAGAGATACTTAGAGCTTAGCAGAGGGAATCTGAAGCAGCAGCACTGGAAAGAGGTGGCGGAGATCGTGAGCAGCATGGAGGATTACGGTAAAACTCCCAAAACCGATATACAGTGTAAGAACAGGATTGATACGGTGAAGAAGAAGTATAAGCTAGAGAAGGTAAAAATGGCTAACGGCGGCGGTAGCAGCAGATGGGTGTTCTTCGACAAACTTGACTGTCTGATTGGTTCAACGGCGAAGATCCCAACTGCACCTCGTGCCATCAGCGGTGGTGGAAGTCTTGGAGGAGGAGGATTGCATAAGATTCCTATGGGTATTCCAATGGGCAGTCGTTCAAATCTGTACCATCACCAAGCTAAGGCCACAACTGCAACGCCGGCCTTCAATAATCTTGACCGTCTAGTCGGAGCTACGGCTAGGATTACAGCTGCTTCGTTTGGCTTAAGGGGAGGATCCGTCAATGTACCTATGGGAATTCCGATGAACAGCCGTTCAAATCCGTTTGGACAGCAAGGGAGGACGATGCTGCCTCAGCAACAACAAGCGATGATGGTGAAAAGGTGCAGTGAATCAAAACGCTGGCCTTTGAGGAAGAGGAATGCGTCTGATTCAGACTCAGAGTCCGAAGCAGCTATGTCAGACGACTCTGGGGACAGTTTACCACCACCTCCTCTGTCGAAGAGGATGAAGACGGAGGAGAAGAAGAAGAAGCAAGAAGGTGATGGAGGAGGAAACAAGTGGAGAGAGCTAACACGTGCAATCATGAGATTCGGTGAAGCTTACGAGCAAACAGAGAATGAGAAACTGCAACAGGTGGTTGAGATGGAGAAAGAGAGGATGAAGTTCTTAAAGGAGCTAGAGTTACAGAGAATGCAGTTCTTTGTGAAGACTCAATTGGAATTATCACAGCTTAAGCAGCAAGGGAGGACTAGTAATGATCATCAAAGATGCAGGAACAACAACAAAAACAACATCAATGCGATTGTCAACAACGATGTCGATAACTAGAGTTTAGTGATTCAGAGTCGTAATCTACATATTTTAGATTTGAGTTTTGAAATTGTTGAAAAATAGGAAACTTATCTTAGGGTTGATGAGTGTATCAATATTTTACCAAATATTTGTTTAACTTTGATTACATGGAATTTAACTTGCACTGGAATAGTCCTGAGATCATTCTGAATAACTTTCTCTTCAGACTCCTCTGACATATTGAACGAGGAATCATCTGTAGATATTGTATTCTGCAAGTGTTTAAACTTCTCTGAAAGTTAGATTGTGGCTTGATACATTCCAACTGGGCTTTTATGTTATGTTTGGTTGTTATGACACTGCAGATTTGCATGTGTAACTAAAGACATATGTCTAGCTAGATCTTTTTCTTGTATCTCAAGCATTCATCAACGACCTATGATTTGGTATAAAGTAGATATTAGGCAAAGAAAACAACTTTTTGTTTTGTGTGTTTAATTCTTAATGATGTTTCCTTTTTTGGCTTTTTTAGATAACTAGACAACTTTGCAATCACTTAAATTATGATATTTGAGTAAAATATGTTCTTATAATTTTAAGACTTGGCAGAGAAAAGATACCAAAGAAAAAGAATTAACACTGGGATTTAAGAATTCGAAAGCAGGAGGATGTCTTATAATATTATTTTGTTAGGGCCAATTCTTCTTCATTTTAAATTAAAGAAGAAGAAGAATAAAAAGTGATAAATCCTATTATTAGATATTTTTCCAACCTTTTTCATGAGGTCCATCATTTTGTTTAAAGTGTCTCCAAAAGTTGGAATTAAAAATTAATATGGTTGGTGTTAAAATATTTGTTTTCAGCAGAGCGGAATTAAATATTTTATTATTTATTTATTTTGTCGACATCTATCTAGTTGTATTTGTCTAAAATTTTGAACTATTTATACGTATTTGTATGCACACAGATTTTAACTCTTTTAGACCACCGAATAATTACTCTTACCGTAAAATGGATCTGAGATAAATTACCAAGATACCCCCTCATTCGTTCATTGGCCCATTAAAATAATTTCATTTCAGTCGAACTTACCCCTCAATTTGTAAAGAAAATTTGTATACTTGAAAACAGTTATAAAATCGATAAAAATCATTTTAAAAATGAAAGATATTGGAAGAATGAAGGGGTAAAATGGGTACTACATATAGAAGCGTTGGGGATTAGGCGCCTAATCCAATTTTCAGGATTTCGCTATTTACTGCCGACTTTCTTTTATTTTCCTTTTAATTTAAAGTTTCAAATTTACGCTCTAATTTTTTTTTCACCCAATGCGGTACTTCACGTCAACAAAAATGGTGATTTCTGTCTGAAAATCTCTCTCTCTCTCTCCCTCTCTCTCTTGAATTTACTACTTTCTCTCTCCAAATCCAAAAGGTAGTATTTTGACAAACAGAGTTTACGGCGGAAGGAGAGACAATGGGAGAGAAATCGAATCCACCATCACTCGGAATCAACTAAAGATACCAAAAGGAGATGTTGAGTTAAAAAGTTTTCGAGTGAAGACTCAGCAGATAAAACAAAACATTCGTCATTGTTAGGGTTTTCTCTGAGAAAGAAGAACTAAACCGTTGAATTTTTATTGAAGATGCTGAACATTGACATCAGAGAAAGAGACTCGACAATGATAGTAGTGACTATTCGAATTTGAATCGGAAAGAGACCACCGATTCATCGGAAATCAGTCGAAGATCTCATTTTGTTTACTACCCGCACAGCACAGGTAAGCTCTGATCCGAGTAGGACTTCACTTTGAAAATTTCCGAGTTTTTCTGATAGCAAATGACATTTTTTGGATGTGGGTTTTTCTTTTACTTTCGAATTCGAATCCTGGGTCTTCCTGGATTCGCCTTACTTCGGCGTCAATCAGTTTCCATTATTGATTGATTCATGATCGGAACCAGATCTGGCAATGCGATTGATGCTGTGTATTTGTCAACTTTGGGGTTTCTATTTTTGTCTTCTATGTATTCACTCATTCTTCTTCTTCTTCCAGTTTCTCTCTGCCGCTTCAAATTCCTATAGCATTTACGTTTTCAGGGATGACCTTTCTTTGGCTCTTTGATGATCTCTTTACTTTTTTTTGGGGTATGTAAAAGGGAAAGACTTTGAGGATTGTTAAGGGGAGAAGATGAGTCCAGCTATACCTCTTGACTATGCTGTCTTCCAACTCTCCCCAAAGCGGTCAAGGTAAGAAATAATCTTAGAGATAGATTCTTCTTTCTACGTTGTTAGATTGTTAGTGTTTGTTCTGTTTTTTAACATACTTTCTCTATGTTTTTTTCTTTCTGGTAGATGTGAATTGTTTGTCTCTACTGCGGGGAATACTGAGAAGCTTGCTTCTGGACTGGTGAAACCCTTTGTTGCTCATTTGAAAGTTGCTGAAGAGCAGGTCGCCAGGGAAGTTCAGTCTATCAGGCTACAAGTTGAAAGCAACAAAAATGCTGGAACTTGGTTTACTAAAGGGACCCTCGAGAGGTTAGTTTATTCAAGTTTTAGTGGAGTAGAGCTCATTGCTAACGTTTTCCTTGTGCCTGCTCTGGTTTATAGGTTTGTACGGTTTGTTAGTACCCCAGAGGTTCTGGAAATGGTAAGCGCATTGGATGTTGAAATGTCTCAGTTGGAGGCTGCCAGAAAAATATATGGCGAGGTACTTCACCTCTTTTAAGTTCAAGTGACCATGTGTTAACTGGAATGCTCTTATTGATTTTAATAATATCTTGCTTTAGGGGACTGGTGATCAGCGACATGGTGCAAAAGGTATGCACATGGTTAACTTTTCTTTTTAATTGTATATTCTGTTGGGGAGTGGTCCACTGGCTCTAAGGAGTTAGTTATATTGACGGTTAATGGTAAGTCAAGTCATTCATTGAAGCTAGAAAAGTATCTTTTATAGACCATCATACTGCCCCATTTGATTAGAATCTTCTACTGGCAGTTTACAAAATGTACGCCTCCAAAATCAATGAGTTACCACTAGAAATATTACTACCAAATATGAGAAAAGAAACTACAGGGTACCTTATGGGTGGCAGAGTGACATATACAATCTGAAGTCTTTATATCGTTTTCTGTATATCCACAATGGCCTATCAGATACATTCACTTACATGTTAGTCGTTTATTTATTGCTTTGGCATAATCTGGCTAAACTTTTCTTGGTTCAGATAGCACAGAAACTACACCAGCAGCTGATGTGACAAAGTAATGTCCCAACCTTTCATGATATTTACTTTTGATAAGATTGAGAATATTTAGCCAAATTATCTATTAATATGGGTTCTGCTTAACGGTGCAAAGTTGCTTGATTTTAACCATGTCTTGTGCATTCTTGAAATGTGTAACGCTGAATCTTTTCCCCATTTTCTTCCTTTTTCAGGAAGGAGCTACTAAGAGCTATTGATTTACGGCTTGCAGCAGTTAGGCAGGACTTAGCAACTGCTTGTAACCGTGCATCCGCTGCTGGCTTCAACCCAATCACTGTTTCTGAACTTAGTCAATTTGCTGATCGATTTGGGGCCAATCGTTTGAAGTAAGTGTTAAGATATCCTTTGCTTTATATCCTCTATATTATTTGCCAGGTGTTTCTTCTCGTTATGGCCTTTGTGTGAGCAATATTTGGAGCCCTGTTTACACACAGGAAGACAAGACATCTTCAATTACTCCACCTTTTCAAATTCATCTGGGTTTAAACCGAGGAGATCTCGGTGGTGGTGGGTGCTGTATGTTTAGTTCTAGCTTTTCATAGTTGCAGCTATCAAATTTTATACCTTTACTTGTTTGCATATTCTTGCTAGGTAGACCATGCAACCAAGGCTTCTAGGTTTATTACCCTCTGCCAGTGATTCCTCTTTGAACTTCGGACTTTCGTGATATCATCTGTTTAATCTATGATCACCATTACCACATGTTTATATAGTCGCCTATATGTTTTATGTATAAATGTTTAGGCATTGATGCATACTCTTTTCCATAAACAGAAACCCATCATGCTCTAATTTAGGTAGGTTTGGTCTGATGGAAACTTGAGAACTGCTGGTAGGTGGATGAACATGATTATATAAATGACTAGGATGCCAAACCAAACTGTACTAAAAGAATTCAATCTCTTTTTTTTTTGGGGGGGGGGGGGGGGGGGGGGGGGGGGGGGGGGGTTACCAATAGTCAACCTGGTGAACTATCTTACTTTTTAGAATAGGCACTTCTAGTTGACAGAGTTCTAAAAATATTTTGGCTTTCAACTTAGTTCACTGTCCGTTATGTGTACTCTCATGCTTGGTCTGCTATACTTATTGCAGTGAAGCATGCACCAAATTTATCGCACTTTGCCAGAGAAGGCCAGAGCTTATGAGCTCTTGGAGGTTCAATCAGGAAGAAGAAGCTATACGTTCGTCATGGGAATCTGATATGTCAATTGACGATCCCAGTGAAGACCCATCCAAAAACCTAGCAACTAACAGAACCCAACAACATAAGGAACATCAAACTGGTATGGAAGAGCAAAGCGCAACAGGAACCAACTACTCCCAACAAGAATCAAAGCTTATGCCACAATGTAGTCATGGTGACAAGGATGAAGAAGAGGAAAAAAGTCCTGTGCAAAATGAGCCAGTAGCAAGTCAGTCTAGGCAACTCACGAGACGGCTCAGTGTGCAGGAGAGGATCAACCTATTTGAAAACAAGCAGAAAGAAAGCTCTGGAGGGAAAACAGCTGTCGTAAAATCCACTGAGCTGAAAAGGCTCTCTTCTGATTTATCATCTTCTGCAGGCATGGAAAAAGTTGTGGTACGAAGATGGAGTGGGGCTAGTGACATGAGCATTGATTTGGGAAATGAGAAGAAGGATGGTACTGGTGATAGTCCATTGTGCACTCCCTCATCATCATCAGTGTCCAAAGATGCAAGTGGTATATCTTCGAAACAATCTGTCGGCTACAATAAAAAGGAGCAGAATGGATTGAGTCATGCTGAGTATCCTCATAGGAATGAAGACGAATGTAGTTCCAACAATGTTGGTGACTGGGGAACAGACGAAGTAGAGTCCCAGAATTCAAGCTCTACTTCCTTGCGAAAAGACAAGGAGGTAGACGTGAAGGTGTCAAGCACGTATAATCAAGTGGGAGATCAAGGACATTCTCAGGATGGTTTTATGGAGAAGAATTCCAGAGGCACTATAGATTACTCAGGGAATGCAAATATCAATGATGAGTCCGATAACAAAACGGGAGATTTTGAATTAAATAAGCAGAACCAAATACAGTTTAGGGATCCTTGGAGTCCTTCATTGTCTACACTGGAGCAGTTAGGTGGTATTGAATCTAATATCACTAGTGTTCGGAGCAATGGAGGAACTGCAGAGTCTCCTAGGAAAGAACCTTCGGCTAAGCAATCACCATTAGTTGAGGATCGCCAGAGAAAGACATTGGTCTATGGAGGTCAGTAAAGTTATGTGTTGATCTTTCGTATACATGCTTGTTCTTTTATTGAGATCTGGGAATGCCTTTATAATTTTATCTTTTATGCATCTAACTCAATATTGATATGGTATCATCAAAGAACCATCACGCACTACCTTTCTCAGTCTTTTGTCCGCTTGACTGAGATGTCCTAAGTCTATGGTTTCTTCTTTGCTTTTCTATTGCTTGGAAATGATCATTAACAGTAGAAGTATTCTTTTTTATTATTAAACAGTGGAGTCTGAGAATAGGAGAACGACTAATTCTCATTGTGATAACGTACCTTTTTGCTTTATCTAGACATATATTTTCTTAATATCCTGACTTCGACAAAAAGGGAAATTTAGCAGCCTTCTGATTATTTTCTTGCATCATCGTCTTTTAGGTTCTGAACAGATGAAAAGGCCGCATGGTAGAAGGGCTGAAAGTGGTTCTGCTGATGTAAATAAAAAGCCACCTGCACCCATTAATAGTGTGTCAGATGTCTCCCAGTGTGATACTCTGGCCCAGTTGTCCCCGGCAGAGCAAGTTCAAAGGGGAAGAGCGTCTAAAGGAAGTCAAGAGCTGAACGATGAATTGAAGGTGAAAGCAAACGAGCTTGAAAAGCTATTTGCTGAACATATGCTCCGTGTGCCGGGGGATCAATCCAGTTCTGTCCGTAGAGGTAAGCCCGGAAAGCCGAGTGAACAGGCTGCCACCTCACAGCTCAGAAGACCTGTAGCAGAGGATCTATCTTCTGCCCAAATTTCTAATCAGAAGACCCCAACAATGCCAACTTTAAGCTCAAACGATGAAGACAAGTTCAAAACTCCGCCAACAATGAAGGTGGTTGTTGACAAAGACTATGGAGATACCACAAGGGGAAAAATTCAAGAAATCAGCTTTTCAGATATTTCTAGAGGAAAATTCTATGAGAATTATATGCAGAAAAGAGACGCGAAGCTGAAGGAAGACTGGAGTTCAAGAAGGACCGAGAAGGAAGCTAAGTTGAAGGTGTTGCAAGATATACTTGATCGCAGTAACGCTGAGATGAAAACCAAATTTTCTCAGTCTACGACAAGATCAAATGCCCGACGTGCAGAGAAGCTTGTATATTTTAATTCTAGGTTGAGTGCTAAAAAGGATCAGGTATACGCCAGTTTCTTGTTTTGAAAGTTTACCTCTGGTTGCTAAAACTATTGTGTGGGTGAATCATTATCTTGGTTTCCTAATAAGTTTTCCAATGTAATGACTTGCAGCATCCAATTAGTTCATTTCAAACTGAAGAAGATGAAGATGTTTCCAGGAGCACCCAGAATAAGAAGCAACAACAAAACAAAAACAATTCCTTGACTGCTCGAACCACTGCTACATCAGCTTCACGCTCTGCAGCGAAAGTTTCTACACCCGGTGCTGTTAGGCGGAGAGGACAATCAGACAAACTTCTTGCACAGTCAGTCCCTAACTTTTCGGAGTTCAAGAAGGAAGGCATGAAATCAGCCTCGGGAGTTGGAAAAAATGGTGTCCGCTCACAGGTTAGAAGCTCTGTCCGCCCAAAGGCTGTAACTGAAGAAGAGAAGCTGCGAAGGCCAACAAATTTCAGAAAAGGTGCTGCTGACTTTTCTCAGTTGAAGTCAGAGGATGGTGTTTCTGTACCTTTAAATGTTGAGCAAGAGCAAAATGGGAGAAATTTTAACAGTCTTGGAATGGAGATCACCTCCGATAATGCTCAGCTAAAGGCTTCAGAAGGATCTGAGGCATCAGACACGGAAGAAGTGCTGGATGACACGGAAGTGGAAGCTTTTACAGATGCAGAAAATGAGAAACAAAGACTAAGTCAAGAATCTGAAGAATGGGGTAGTAGCAGGGTTGCAAATGGTGAATCTATTCCTCAGCTTGACCCTGGTTCAAATGCTGAATTACATACTGCTATGGCTTCTAGGCATCAAACCATCGGTTCATTTCTGGATTCCGGCGAAAGACATGTTCCATGGAATTCGCGAGTGAAGCATCAATATCCAAACGAGACATCTGAACTTGATGCTTCAGTGGACTCTCCAGTGGGTAGTCCTGCTTCCTGGAACTTGTCTTCCCTTAACAATACAGAGGATGATACAACTCATATGAGAAAGAAATGGGGAGCTGCTCAGAAACGCATTGCTGCTGGTAATCCATCTCAAAGTCAGTGCCAACAAGATGTGTCAAAAGGGTTGAAAAGGCTCTTGAATTTTGGAAGGAAAAACCGTGCGGCTGAGAATTTGGCTGACTGGATATCTGTTACAACCTCTGAAGGGGATGATGATACTGAAGATGGACGAGATCTTGCAAATCGATCATCAGAAGACTTGGGAAAGTCGAGAATGGGATTTTCACAGACTCATCCCTCTGATGATAGCTTCAACGAGAGTGAGCTATTCAATGAACAAGGTAACAACCCTTTCGATTTCCCATAGTGTTCATTGCCTTTACCAATCTATACATAAATTATCCAAAGATCTTCTCACACTATCCAAAATGGGTAACCTCAGCTATAGAAGAATACACCAATACTAGAGCTATTTCTTAATTTCTTCATCTTGATATGAGTCATGTTGATCTAGTATATGTGTACCTAATTTCAGCCCGAACTACTAGCGCACCATTGAGCTATAAACTGAAGGAGGACCAGACTTCAGGAACTTCAGTAAAAGGTAATCAGTCAAGTGTTTCTCTACTCTCCAAACTTCCTAACCATTCTTCTCTATATAGAATCTATAGGTTGAACGTGTATTATGAGACACCGTAGAATCTATACATCTAGCATCCGAGTTTTGAATCATATCGCTCATCTGCTTTTTACTCATTCTTAAATCTCATGTTTACTGCAGCACCAAGGTCATTTTTTTCGCTCTCCAATTTTCGTAGCAAAGGAAAATGATTCGAAACCAAGTTTCTTAAAAGAGAACTCAGGATCCAAGCGAATGGAAGATAAAAGGATTCACCTCGCTGGCAGTGACGGCATTACACGAGTGTATGAGTGAAATGATCTGAGAGATTACGTGCTCTTTGTTTCCGGGTAAATGTATCATCATTGAGAGATTAGTTTCTATTCTGTTCATGATCATCCCCTGTTTACTTTCTGGTTAGTGGTTTTGAGCCAACATTTGTAAATTGTATCAAACCTGAAACACGTCATTATCGGTTGGATATCAATGTGATTTTGGTAGTACAAACCTGGGATTTTTAATCTAGCCGAGCAAACCAAACCAAACTGAAAGAGTTCGGTTTGGTTAGCTTGGTTTCGTTACTTCCACAAGTTTAAAGATGGTTATCTGTTTTGTTCGGTTTGAAAAACCGATCAAATAACTGAATATTTTATAAATCGATTTTAACCAAAATAAATTAAAATTTCTGAACCGAATCAAATTATTCGAATTAACCAAAAATATCCGATTTTAATTAAATTTTTATTCGGTTAATTTCGAGAAAAAAATGGATAACCAAATAACCAAAATACTCAAACCAAACTGACTCGAAGAACCGAACTCGCAGCCACAACAAAGAGAAGGATGGCAATGTTCATTTATTATATGATCAAACAACCGATAATATCACTTAGTAATGGAACACAAATTTAGTGAAAAAAATTTAAACTAAAGTTGCTAATAAGGTGTATAAGATATGGTAGCAATTACATATCGTTGTCATGTTACGTTTGAATAATCTTGATTTAGTGATCAACACGTAAAAGTGGGGCAAAGAATGTATATACTCACCTTCCCAAAACCATTCTCCATCTTCCTCGGAAAGTGACGTGAGATCTAAGTTGAAGTAAACCCAATCAGAATTCCCCAAAAGCCTAACCTCATCCCTCTATATACTCCACTTCATGAAGGGTACATTAGTCATTCACCCTTAAAAAATAAATAAAGATTGGGACAAGAAGTCCTCATGAGCCTAACATGGTCACATGACTTCAAAGGCAAGTGAAATATGATGATGTTACTTACCTGCCATGCAAAGTTAGAGAAGATGCTCCATCATCAAGGAACAAAGAATCCAACAACACCAAGAAAAAAGCAGAAACCTTTCTTTATTCTCTTTGTTGTAAAAATTCAATTCTCATACTATTCAATATCCAAGAAATGGCTTCTCTTACGCCTAAAGTGTTAATCAAACTTCTCCAGACAATGGACACCAACATCAAGGTTCGAGGAGAATATCGGTCTGTTCTGTTGCAGGTGATCAGTATTGTCCCTGCTTTAGCCGGCTCAGAGCTTTGGCCAAACCAAGGCTTTTTCATCAAAGTCTCAGATTCTTCTCATTCCACCTATGTCTCATTGAGGAACGAAGATAACGAACTTATCTTGAACAACAAATTGGGTCTGGGACAGTTCTTCTACGTTGACAAGCTTGAAGCTGGAACACCTGTTCCTGTAATGGTGGGAGTTAGACCGATCTCTGGACGCCATCCTTTTGTAGGAAATCCTAAAGATTTGATGCAAATGTTAGTACCTAGTGAGACAACACCTCTGCAAGAAGAAAATCACAAACATAAGAAGGTAATGTCACAATACATATCATCAAATTCTTGATATTTTACTTCTAATACTAATTCTTCAGCAGAAAGATGGTGGGAGATCAAACGCGGTGGAGAATCTAAGAAGACATCAAGATTTTGTAATCAAGGAAGAGAAAAAAGGTGTGGCATCAAGATATATGAAAGGTATTTCAAGCACAAAGGCAAATGGATCAGACTCTAGTAGCGTCAGTAGCAACAATGAGAGCGAGACAGGATCAATGGTGGCGACTAAGAGAGTTGGCAGTTTGGCTAAGGGCAAGCAAAGGGAGCACAAAGATCAGGTCTGTGTTCTTCTGATATAAGTCACACAGGTCCTAATGATAAGTCAACCTGTGATTAACATATATGTGCTGCGTAGGTACGTCAAGCTGGTCCTCCACAATCTCGGCCTGCGACAGCTCTAACAAAGGTAGAGCCAAAGAAACTCTCTTTGAGCTCCACTGTGAATTACGTAAACAGGAAGAGTAGTTCTTCTGAGGATGCATCATGGAGCTCTCTGCCTGTTAATCTAACAAAAATGGGTAAAGTATGCCATACATGATCTCTGTATCTCTCCTTTTATTCTTTTAAATCATTCCACTATGCTCATCACCGATAATCTCTTAATCCCCAAAGGGAATGCTGAGAAGGAGAAATCTTGCAGCTCTGCTTGCCACAGAACTACAAAGAGAGGCATTGGCTGCTTCTCATCTTCTCAAGTGTATCAGGCAAGTACCCTTCTTGAAACCTAACATGCTCATAGGATACATGGCAGGTAGTCTTGTAATAGTCCCTAATCAAAGAAACAATTATTTTTGCAGTATGTTTGCTGACCTCAGCTCAAGTGCTTCACCAAAGAATCCACATACCTCTCTCAGAAACTTCTTCACACTCCAGAGTTTCCTTGACCAAGCACAAGTCACAGCTGCAACATCGAAAGATAAATCATTCCAGCTGTTGAATATTCATCCAGTATGCACAGAGCCTGACAAGTTGAGCAAAAGAGCGAGTCTAACTTCAAGCAGAGCCACAACAAAGTCTTCAAAAGCTCTAACAGAAGCCGAAAAGCTAGAGTGGGTTAAAGGAAATGGTACAGAAGAGATCAAAGAACTGAGACACACTATGAAACAAGAAACAAGAAGCTGGTTTTTGAAATTCTTGGAAGAAGCAATAGATACTGGATTTCATGCTAGTGTTCCAGAGAAGAAAGGAAAAACCAAAGGAGCACGAGTAGAAGAACCAGATAATCATATTGCTAAGACTTTATCTCAACTTAAGCAAGCAAACGAATGGCTGGACAAAGTTAAAAGCGATCATCACTCTAGTGATGATTCTTTGTTAGAGAATATAGAACGATTGAAGAGGAAAATATACTCTTGCTTGCTACTTTATGTAGATTCAGCTGCATCAGCTATCGGAGTATCAACAAGCTCGTGACAACTTAACTGATATGATTGTACACATTGATATAACTTTACACATCGAAACAGAGCTTAAGCTATACACATTGTGCGCCCTAATTTAATATATTGTACATAAAAGAAACATAAATCAGACATGTGAATCTAGTTAACATTCTAATTGTTCAAATTATATTGCCAAGACATTGTGATATACCGAAAATAGATCCTAACAAGTGCAAAGAAACCTGCACGTTATGAGCCTACAACTTGTACATATTCAGGCACTCCAAAACAGCTTCAGGATACAAACAAGAGGCCCTAGCTTTGGGTTAATACTGCCTAAAAGTCAAATTCAGACGACCTGGTTGGAGGCTTGTTTCCTGAACAAGAACCTTGGGGGCAGTATCTTTATGAATTGATTTGACGCCATGAAAGACATTTCTGGATTTGCCACCAAATAGTAGAACATCTCCAGACTCCAAGACTATAGTCTCTGCCTTGTCATCGTACCTATCACTATACAAGAAATCGGCTGAATCTCCAATAGAAAATGACACAACAGGTAATCCCTTCTTAATGGACTCTGCGCTCTCATCTTTGTCCTGAAATATCAATGATCCAAACTAATGATGAAACTAACCTTCGAGATTTATGAAATCAAGTTGCTGTTTAAAACACTAACCCGATGAAGACCAAGTCTCCCCGTGGATGTGTAGAAGTTAACAATACAGATGTCTGGTGACATACATGGTATCTCATCTTCTCCCTTCGACTTCTTTGAACTTGTAGCAGCTAGGGACTGTGAATCTTTGATTGCTTTCTGAACAAACTGATTGAATTCAACAGGAATTTTTGGTGGAATAGAACCATCATGCGGTCGAGTTTCTCCATATCCAGATGTTTGAGGGTCCCAGATTTTCCCAAGGCACATCATTTTCAGATGCAATGATGCTCCATCTCGATAACCTGGTTGATAGAAGCCTCCTTCACCCAAACCAAGCTGACGGCATTTCTTCACAATCATCACCTAGAAGCAATTTGTAAGGCAGAGGAAGCACAGGTGATGCATATAAGATAAGACATATAGGGGAAAAAAGGAAGACGTTAGAGAGAAGTGAGAGTACTTACTTGATCGTTGATTGACAAGTATTTCTTGAGATGTACCATTCCAGGTCTAATAACAATTCCAGTGTACCCCTTATTTGCTATCCTCTTTTCTCTATTCAGTTCGAAGGTGGTGGGTTTTAGTCCCATACACTTCTTCTCGAGGAAGAGATCAAAAGGTCTAGTGTTGCGTTCATTTGAAGAGTTCCCTACATCACCAGACTTGTGAGCACTATCCTGAACCTCAACACTAGAAAGCTCAACCTTCTTATCACTTGTAGAAGGCACAGGCTTCTGGACAGAGAGAGAAACATCTTCCACCCTATTCACAAGATCACAAGACATTCTAGCGCCATCCTTATCCTCACATTCTCTAGAGACAGACGAACCTCCACTAAGATTTATGTTCTCTGAGCTAGGCGTAGCAGATGGTTGCAAAATATCCTTGTTACCTCCAGAACATTTGAAAGTAGCACCTTCATCACCAGGTTTCTTATTAGAACCTATTTCATCCTCTTGGGATTTCATTTCTTGTTGAGCTTCCTTTTCCACTGATCCCACATTAGAGACTGGGGACGACTTCTCAACGTACATTTGCGCTGGACTACTACCTCTTCCTCTTCCTCGAAACCCCCTACCCCTATTACCCGATGGTTCATCCAACGACCTATAACCCGTAACCTGTAGATCACAAAGGAAAATAGTGCTTACGAATCATAACACTATCAAGCAACAAGTAGAGGCTAACCAATAAAAGATTCCAACTTTGAATATGGAAAAAAGAAAAACACAAAAAAAACATTCTCGGAATAGAGAATACGAGACGACAATCAAATTTACCTACCGGACTTTCGCTTTTTTGACGATTTGCTCTGTGCCCAGACGCCTGAGTGCTGCCCCTATGACCACGACGGCCACCAGAACCCCTACCTTCGCCGTGATTCATCGCTTAGCTCTCAAGACGCTATCTTTGACTGAATCGTTACAAACTCGATCGTGCCTTTTTTATAGACAAAAATTGCAAACTTTTGCAAAAGAGACTCTTCGGTTTCTGAGCCTTTGGTGTTCCTGTGTACATTCCTCGCTCGCCGTGCACCGACGATGCTGACTCAGCACGACACGTCATCGTAACATTTGCTGACTAGTGGTGGTGATAGTATTCAGCAATTTGACGAGAGGGCAAACACTCTAGACAGATTAGAAGGTTCGCATGATCCAATCTTACAAAGAAAAGGACTAAGAGTAGCTGTTGTCGTTTTGTGTCACCAACAATCCCGGACGATAGTTTATTCCCCGACAGTGTTTTCACTTTTCAGTTTCACTATACTTGGAGCTTTACCCTCTTGGTTTCCAAGTTCTATTTCTGCATCTGGGATTTGTTTGCTGGATCCTTCAGATATGTGAGTACTTCTAGAGTCATCTGGGATCTATTTAGTCTTGATGGTGGAACAAGCTTCTTGTGTTATTTGACTCTCAATATCTTTTCTTTGATATGATATTCTACACAGATGGATCAAATCGTTAACGTGAATGAGTTTCTAGGCCATTGTTCTGACTGTTGATGTTCCTAAACTTGGCAGAAGGGAAGCAGATATAAAGAACAAGTAACACTCTCCATTACTACTTTGCTTAGCCTAACAAAAATGTAGTTTGTTAAATGATGTTTCAGTTTTTTTGTTCTGTAGAATGGTATCCCCACAGCTGAGGAACTTCGAAGGTTTATTTTCAACCGAAGTCCTGTGAGTAGAGCTTGAAGTTAAGGTTCATGTAAAGTGAAACCATAACCTGTTGGTTGACTTGATAACTTTTTCTTAGAGTGAAGGTTCAGGGGTTCAAGCCTTTGCCTCTCGTGCATTTGATGCTTCGTTGAATTGGAAGGTATAATCTTGTGAGTTGATTATGTTTGTGTCCTTGAATACTAGACAGTGTGAGTGCATTCCTCATAATGTTTGCACTGGAAATTTTTAGGACATTGAATGGTTAAGATCTATTACAAAGTTGCCAATTCTGGTCAAAGGGATACTCACCAGTGAAGACGGTAAGGTTCTTGTGTCATACTATGATTTATATGGCCTGTATCATACTAAGAAGACTATTTTTGGATGATATTTCCAGCTCTTAAGGCTGTTGAAGCTGGTGTAGATGGAATAGTTGTATCCAACCATGGAGCTCGCCAGCTTGACTATTCCCCAGCTACTATAACTGTTTTAGAAGAGGTAAACTCATCAAAGCTTGCTTAAGAACAATCTTGTTCTTCTTAACGAACACACTGGTCTTCTTCTGAAACTGCAGATTGTTGAAGTTGTCCGAGGGAGGATTCCGGTTTTGCTTGATGGAGGTGTGAGACGAGGAACAGATGTTTTTAAAGCGCTGGCACTAGGAGCACAAGCTGTTCTTGTAAGCTTTAAATGTTGGGGGTTTCGTATTTGGCATGCATCTTTCAGGTTGCTTTATGTTGATGCACTGACACCATTTGGTTTGATTATGCAGATAGGGAGGCCTGTAGTTTATGGGCTTGCTGCTAAGGGTAAAGATGGAGTGAGAAAAGTGATTGAGATGTTAAAGAATGAGTTTGAGATTACAATGGCCCTTTCTGGTTGTCCCACCATTGGCGACATAACCAGGAACCATGTTAGGACTGAGGATGAAAGACTCAAATCTATGCTCTGATTCAAGAAAATTAAAAAAAACAGACCGATCTGGTCTC
This sequence comes from Orychophragmus violaceus, assembly GCA_030180135.1. Classification (NCBI taxonomy): domain Eukaryota; kingdom Viridiplantae; phylum Streptophyta; class Magnoliopsida; order Brassicales; family Brassicaceae; genus Orychophragmus; species Orychophragmus violaceus. Next base: position 86,867,382 of record CM058240.1, read on the forward strand.
AAAAGCTGAATCAGACAATTGAACAAACGGTAATCAGATATTGTCAGTGTACATATAGCAACTGGAAGCTTTCTGTTCCAGTATACTCTACATTACAAAGCCTGGATTCAATCTACTCTAAATCTTGATCATTTTGTCTTTAATAAGTAAGTTGTCTGTGAGTCTGAAATGAGTTATGTTTTGTTCCTACTTGCAAATTACAAGCTATGTTTAATATATATAATGGTAAATATGAAGAAAAGAGCTCCAGCATCAACCATGAGTTTGACCCTAATCCTAATCCCTTAGTTGCTTTTCTCCTTTCTCTGTTCAGTTCTAAGGAGGTTTTAGTCCCATCCCCTTCTTCTCGAGGAAGAGATCAAAAGGTCTCGTGTTGCTTTCAATCGGAAAGTTCCCTGCATCACCAGACTTGTGACCACTATAGTGATCCTCAACACTAGAAAGATAAGAGGATGAGAGACTCCACTCTATGCTCTGATCCTAAAGACCAGCAGAACTGGTCTCAGACAGTTGGAAAGTGATTACTATGCCTCGACTTTGTGTGATGTTTTTGTTGTTGCTTATTTTGCTGTTTGTATGAACGCCTATGTGAGAGAGAGATTTTCCAAAAGATGGTTAACTCTTTGATAAATGGTAACAAAGGGAACTTGATATTTCAGCTTTCAACAAAATTATCACATCGTATACATCAGTCTCACAGTTACACGACCACAATAAGCCGTCTCTGGGTTAATAAGGCAATATCAAGATGATGAAAGTTCCTCCTGGAGTTGCAACTGGGACAGACAATACTCTCTCTCGAACAACATAAACTCCTGCATTTGTATTGCATCCAGATTGATCAGATGGTTGTCAGCTACTAAGAATAACCAATTTGCAAAAGGAAGAGTAAAAGATAGATTAAAAGAGACATCGAGTATTACTAACCTGTAATTGTTGCTGACTAAATAAAGAGAGAAACCCAGTTTCATCAGAAGCCACAAGCTCAATCAGTTCATCGTGATCTTCAGGTAGATATCCCGACTCCACTAGACAAACAGACACCTGCAAGTATGTCGTTTAGTGAAGGCAAATTCATCAAATTCAGCGTTCTATACTTCTCAGCAAAGAAGATTATCTGACCCTTTTTTATAAGTCCGCAGATATCTATGTATGCATGCATTGTTAAAAACTAACATGTGCTCTACATCTACTGAAAACTAAAAAGTGAAATCTGCAGGAAGCTAGTTGCAAATTAGAGGCTTTACCTGCATAGATCGAAGAACTAGCTCTGGAAGACAGCATCTCCTACAGAGACCGCGGACAATATAAGTTGCAGGTGTTTCAAGCGAGCCCTCTTTGCTTGAATACCAAGCGTCTAGGTGGGATATATCCATTGTAACACCTGCCTGGAACCGGGTAAGCTCACCTGCAGTCAAATTTTAAGTCTTGATTATATTATTGATGCTGGTGATTTCAACTCGAACGAAACATCTCCAAGTTTATATGGAGAAATGAGGTAAACCACAGTGAAGGAGAAATATGTTCCATAGACATCCCAACCTTTAAAACCAGCTGCCGCAACTGCACTTAAAATACCCCCGTCATTTGCATTATGTGGCCCAAGTCCATCACCCTCAATTGCTAAACACCGGAGTACAACCTCAATGCAGTAGCTGTCCCTTGATGAAATCGATACATTTACCTGCAGCAAAGATCAACGTAAATAATACGTAGTAGATTGGTTTCTTGATTGTGTCACATCTTTCGAAAACATTCAATTCTGTTGCATAACCATTTTAGACAAAAAACTTACGTCCAGGGAACATGCACACTTATATATGACCTGGGTGAGGCAAAACAAGAATAACGGGTAAAAAGAATAGATGCAACAAGACATCAGATGAAGGGAGTACCATTAACTGACGGTCTAAAACAACTTCCTCAGTGACAGAAGCGTAAAGCGCACTCATTAAAGCCGCACACACAGTGGCATCTGGGCGCAAACATTCACCAGAAGGCAAACAGAGCATCGCAGTTGCATGCAACTCAAGGAACATATATTCTTCTGATTCGAATACATCGTCTTCGAGAAATGTCAACCAGGGATTGTCTTTTCCTATATAATGAGGTTCAAAACAATAACACTTAGAACCATTTTCAACCAATGTAAAACTGCTTTTCTTGCGTACAAGTCAACCATATATAAAGTTTGGTATCACTTACTGAGGAGCAGTGACAAAGAAGATTCCAAAGTCTCTTTGGCTGCTACTACAGCTTTTTGATTTTCCTCTTCTGACAGTTCAGTGACTTCAGCATTCTCTAATTGGAACTTGAGCCAGTTGCGATATTTTGCGTCACATGAATAATACTCATTCTATTTAAAAACGAAGAGATACGTAGTTAGCCACTAAGGTTTAAATCAAAGGAAGAACCAAAAGTAAAAATGCAGTGAAGCATACCCAGTCTTGGAACTCCTGCAAATTCTCGGAAACATAATCCTCGAGTGTATCGGGATTCTCTGCGAGTTGCTTCAGAGGTTCAGCAAGAAAACTAAGAAGCGTGTGTGCACCCACAGGAGTTGCAGGCACCCTCCACATGGCGATCAAAGCAAACTCTCGGAAAAGTATGTTGCTGAAGGAAGGAAAAAAACACACACAGTGAAACAGAGTCATAAGTGAAGAAATAGAATTGGTAGCAGTGGCAGATACTTTACATATTAACATTAGTTAAGGAACTGAGACATTGGATAACAGAGTTGCGAATTATGTGTCTTTCCATGTGTCAGTGTGTATTGAGCGTACCTGTGCATCAAAGATCGCAGGAGTAATTTGGAAGTAACATCCTTGACATCCTTTATAGTAGATGGAGGTGTAAAACAGAGCCACTGAATGGCTATGGCTTTTTGAAGACTCTGTTGACGATGCTGCTCTGCAACATCAACTGAGGGATCATATTTTGCAAGTTTGATTTCCCGTGATCTTGACAAAACCCTGTGAATGTTCGATAAAGTTGCATGTTCTGAGCTTAATAGAGTAAAATGTATCTCACAATTACCACATAATAAACCAAGAAATAGACATTTGAATACCTGTCAACTATTTCCTCAAAATTTCCTTGCGAGTCATCCACATGAGAGAATGGCAAGTATTCCATAGCGGAAAGGAAGATTTTGAACTTCACATGTACGCTATTTTTCAGGGTAGAAGGAAACAAATGTCAAAGAATTTACTTTATGCCATACACGGCTATGCAACGGGTGCTCGTCCGCATACATAAATGTTTTGTTGAGAGAATCACACAATGCAATATAGAAGACTCTCTTCCGATAATTTTCATCCAACAGCTGATAATTAGAAATTACCTGCTATGCATCCTTAGCTCCATCATGTGTACAAAAAGTTCAATGCAGCGGTGACGAGCAAGCTGAGAAGCATATATACCTACTAGTTCTTCATGTTGTTTTGAAAATAGAAACATCGAATACCTGGCAGCATGTCACAGATCACCAGCAATCCAATTAAGCGTAATATGCATGTAATGTATCCTGAATTAATATTTTCAAGTTCCAAAAAGGAACTCTTTCACTGCTGAGGAACCAACTCGAAGGGACTCACATATGAAGAATAAGATCACCAACATTACTGAGCTTCTCCCTGTCCTTGATTTCATCAGCAAGCATATACCTAAGAACAAGCACCACGTGAGCACCGAACTTTATCATATGAGGATCGCCATGGGGCCTGCCAGATGGATAACATATTGTGTCAAATAAATTATATAGCCATCTTTCTTCTTTACAATAGCCAGGGAACAACAGCAAATATGCAGAAGGCATAGTCATAAGAGACCCCTACCACCTCCCTGAAATGTGTATTTATGTGAATTCTAAAGAAAATAATGCTAATGGAAAACTATATCCCCAAATTATTTAATACACGAGAAACTATTTATATAAAAACTATTGATTACCTAAAGTTGCTTCGATCATCTTCTAAGGGCGCGATCCATGACCATATTATATCAAGAAGATAAGAGATATTCCCCGACATAAGGGTCATCTGCAAAAGAAAATATTAGGGATGACAACACAAATAATATATGGTTCTTATAGCTTGATGGAAAAATATTTGCATCTAAGATACCTGAATTTGTCGGTGCTGCTCTTTGCATCCCCTGACAACAGCTTCATGTACCATTTCCCTATGCCAAGAACAAAACAATACGTTGGGCCGGAGCTCTTTACGAGGAGGACAGAAAGAAACATTCCCAATGGTTACATGCATACCCTGAATGGAGTTTCTGAAGAAGCGCAGGAAGGTCACGGGGCTGCTGGTTTAGAACATGGAGCGGCCAATCTTCTGGCCCAAATGAAGCCTGACAACCATTTTGCATAGTTTCAGGGCTTTCATCAAGACAGCTTCTAAACTTTTCTGTCAAGCCTGGCTTTGATTGGGCGAGTTCCAGATCAACTTGAACATCAAGCCATGATTTTGCCATCGCCCAGCAAGCTGACTGCAGAGAAAAACACACTGTTGAGGCTAAGACAATGTGAATGCATACGGCACATATACTAAGCTACGAAGTATGTTATAAACTCTAGCAGTTTCCAGTTTTCCAAGTCACACTTCACTTCTTCTTTCAGAAATGAACTATCAATGGTTTAGGATTTCTAGAAACATCCGCATCACATCTCCATCTTTAAACAGGGACCAAATATCTCATGAATGATAATTCAATTCAACATTGACACATGACACTTGCAGGATGATTTTTCAAATAAGCACCTTAAAATATTATGCTGACAGATTTGCCATGACAACCAAGAAAAACAAGATCAAATTTGTAAATTAACAAAACAATTGCAGCCAAGGAAGCAACGTTGAAATATGCTATAAAAAATCAGGTTATAGAAGTGTGCATGTTTTACCTCCCAATCAATACAAATTGGTAAGATGCGGTTCAGGTTGCTACATTGGTTTGCAAAAACAGCAACTTCATGTTTGCCACCATCCTGCTCTGCGATTTTCTTCAGAAACAAAGATTAAAAAAAGCAGTTTTAAGTTTCTCTGAAATGGAAAAAAAAAAAGAATTAAGTTTAGTAAGAGAGTAACAAACCTATCAAGAATTTGTATTACCTCTGATGCACAGTACGAAGCCCATTTCCAAAGACGCAGTTGATTGCCAAAGCCACTTTCCAGCTCGATAGCCTGGAGAGTCCTATTTTTCCCATTCTTTACCAGTGCCTCAACAGAAGGAAACATGTCCATTCCAGAAAAAGGGCATAAAGTTGCAGCTCTCCATGGCTGCCGGAGTATACATTTAAATCGACATTATAGCTACACACCTTTGTAATATAATTACCCTACAAGAATTCATATACCTTGTAATATTACCTGCCCAGCGGACCTGCAGAGATCACATGCCTCCTCTATTCTTCCAGCCCTTATCAAAATCCAAACATCCTCAAGAAGAGATTCATCTTGTTTCTGCCAAAGAAAAGTTGTAAATATTAATTTGTTCAAAAGTAAAAACAAGAACGAAATACAACATTCACAGACTAGATATAGACATCTGTAGGGAGGCTAGACCATACAATAGAAGCACTCACAAATGCTATGTTCTACGCCCTAGAACAAGCAAAATAGTTACATATAACTGAGGAGGACTAAATATTAATTTTGGAAGAAAAAAAATAATTGGCGGCAATTCTGACGAAATTTCTTTCAACCCTATACCAACAATGCATTGCTGTCTGGGCAGTCCCACCAACATTTTTTAATGTATACCATGTATTGTATATTAAAAGAACAAATATAATCAAAGGTAAAACATGCCCATCCGCACTACGAAGTTAAACGAACCGAACTTCAATCATAGCTGAGTAGAGACTTACTTTGTCATCAGGAAGAAGACGAGCATGTTCACGAGTTGGGGCATCAAAATCCAAATGGCGTACAGTGTCAGCGGCAGAGCCAGTTTTCTTGAGGTATCTTTGTGTGTGATGCCACACTCCAGCGTTAGGAAGATAAGTACCCACATGAGATCCCCGCACCTGAGAACATAAATATTTTCTTGTGCGTTGTGACTAAATTTAATCGATTGTTAGTCAGCATTATCAATTTGAGGGTTCATCACACAATTTTTTACAAAAGTTGAACAAAGCCTAGGAAACAGTACCACTACCCTAAATATGTGATAAGTAGGAAACACAAACACCCGACTTTGATTTCAGAAGCAATAATGTTGTGGAGGTGTTCTCTAGGAGTTCCTATTCATATACAACCAGATCAAGCATTACTCTCTAGGTGGAGACTGGAGAGCAGACTACTAGCAAAGAAAAAGTAGCACCTAGGAAAAACTGACCACATTAACCAATCAAGTATCATGCCAGTGATGCCACAGTGATATTGACAAAGTAATATATTGAAAAGAATATATTGGAACTCCCACCTTTCTTTCCAAATCAAGTGATTTTGAAGCTAGTTCTTCCAGCCACAGAACTATCCGAAGGCATAGCTGAGCTGTATGGTCGTTTACAACAAACTGACAAGCCTCCAAATGAGATGTTGATGGGGACTGGCGACATTAAACAAAGTTACATAAGCCCATTCTAAGATGTACTAAATAGGAATGATTTCATTTGGAAAAGGAATAAGAAAGAATGCATTACCATAATCAATTCCTCTGGAACTTCTTCAGTAGCTGCAAGAATAAAGACGTATCATCGATAATACCAATCTCTAGGTAAACATGAAAATATTACATGACACAGAGCTTTAACAGACATCAGTTATCAAATTGACACAGTGCCTACCCAAATCAAAACGCCCAAAAAATGTTTAGATGGAGATGAGTTTCCTAACCTTTTCCATATAGGTTCCATAACAGTGACCAGGAAGCAGCCTCGCCAAGCAAAAGCTGCGCCTTCTGTCTCATAAGTTTATCCTCCACAACCCGATGTCTTATATCTGATCCATACCTGTAGATAACCAACGTAGCAATTGTTTGAATAAGAAAGAAAAAGTTAACGTTGAAGAAGTTTGACAGTTCAACTCTCATACCTAATCGATTGAGAAACATCCCTGCATGACTCCTCAAGTCTCAATATTAGATCTGGAATGGGCATCAGTCCTGCAGAACCAAGACGTCATAAGTACTATAAGTGATAACCATACGAAAATGAGGCTAGCAACTAAGTAAATGAAACCTACAAGCCCAAAATTACAATGCAAAAACAATACAACCTAGAAACAGGAACATTGCTTGGTTAGGACTAATGAAAAAAATGAAAACCACACACGCATGCACAAACACACCTAAATATCTGCATATTCATGTATATACACATACTTAACATGAAGACTGCTAATACCATACAAACCTTGAAGAGCGGAATCAAATAGGGAAGCAAAAAGAGCAAAGGTTGTATCTCCACTCTCCGCCAACTCATCATTCTCAATCTTGCAAGCCTTCAGTGATTGGCTTTCTACTCGACGAAACAAAGTCTCCTCGTCACCATCCAGATTTCCATCACTTTCCCTCCTGGAAGCAGAGAGCGGGTTTGCAGGTGTTCCTTCGTAATGATCGGTGTGAAAGTTGTCAACCTCTTGTTTAATATTTTCAAGAAGCAAGGCTGTATTTGTTGGACTATGGATGTAATGCCCATCATACAGTAATCTGTTCTCACTGACATTTGGACTCGAGATTTCCTCATGTGGCGATGTAGAGTGTCTCTTCCTGCCACGTAAAAGTGTAATTTTACATACATGAGAATCAAAATGTTATACCTCAAAGAATGGTTAAAACAACAATAAGCATCAATGGAGAGTTACATGAAACAACGAAAAGAAAAAAGTCTCCAAGGCTGATTCAAAGCTACTTATTTTCATCTTTACTAGTGAACAAATTACGCAGTTTTCATGAACTTAACCCCATTCATCAGAGAAATCCAAAACCGCAACCAAATTCCGGATCTTTCGAAAACAATCACATGTAACATTTGCTACAATAGCCAATTTAGAGGGTACTTTCAATCAACCCATAACCCATGGAAATCGAAGCTTCTACGCATCTGCCACCCAGAAAACCGAGAATAGTTAACCAAATCGAATCAAGGGTGGTCAGAATTCTTACCGATAACGACGGAATTGATCCCTAACACTGAGGACCTCGGGGTCGAAGTAGCTAGGAGAAGTGTCCATATCCATGTCCATTTCAAGTAGCTATTAAAATCTTACAGAAATTTTCAAGGAGCAGAAGCGCGGCAAACAAGCTTGAGCGTCGGTAGATTAGGGTTTTTAGTTTACTCGTGAAAAGGACAAAATCTAAAACCCTCCGTCCAGTGGAAGACTCCGTCGGCACTACCGACACGGAACAGTCACACGACTATCTAGAGTAAAAGCAAAGCTGCTTAAAACGCCGCGTTTCAACTTTCAAGGTGAGTAAAAGGGCATAATGTGTAATTACATCGAAAAATCAGGGGCAGTCAGTCTCATCACCGCTGATGATAACGAGATTAATTAGCCATTAATAAATAAAACTCAAACGTTTAAACAGCCGAGCGGCAGGCTCCCACAAGGTGTTGTTTTATCCTCAGAGATGGCGGCGACGAGTATCCGGTGTTGCTCCTCCTTCTCCCTAACTTCCGGAGGCCGTCCTCTGCCGCGTGTAAAATCGAGAGGTCCAGGTTAGCTCATTGTTCACTTGCTGAATCAGATTTCCATTTCCGAGTCTCTGTTGCTTTGGGAGTGATCCTCTTTTGGTAATGAGGCATCAGAATCTCGAGTTTTAGAGTTTCGTTCGAGACACTTATGATTAAGCTATTCGGGGAATCGTTTGATCTCCGAGAAAACAAAAGACGTCCAGAATTTTGCAAGATAGATGACACTAGTGTGTAGCAAGCATTTCTTGATGCGATATCAATGTTCTTCTCACTGTATTCTTATTGAGATATTTGTTGTAAGCAAAATTCAAGTATCACTGTCTTAAGAAGCTACCGAATAATTGAGTTTTGTACTCTCGTATTAAGGAGCTTAGAAACAATCGAGTTTGGTGGACTGTGTTTGCATTCCTAGAAGTAATTCAAGCTCGCGTCTGCCATATTTTGTTGTTGGCTCATTTCAGGGAAGTGGCCAAATTCTTGGTCGCTTCTGAAGTCTTCTTGCTATATTTTCAGGCATTTCGCCATTGCTTTTCTCAGAGATTGGAGAGTTTGCTACATCTATTGGCTACTCAGACTAAACATTTGGCAAGACTAAACATTTGTCTGCCCAGCCCAATGATCGTCAAGGCAATGAAATCTTACAAACACCCTTTGCCAGGGTGGAAACTGTCAACAAGTTGTCAGATTTTGAGGTATGTTGGTGTGAGCTCCAGTATTTCCAGCTAAAACCTATGATTATCTGTCAAGTTTTCCTTTGTGATAGTAAGCCTTTAGATATAGATGTGGCAAGGAATTGGGAGACTCAAATTACCGGTGATGGCAGTGTTGTTGACAAACTCCCTACTTATGGGTACACCACTTGAAGCTTTGGCTGCTGAGATATGTGAGCCAGAGAGCTCCATGTTCAGCATGCCAATTTTGTCGCTTGTAGCTCTCGTTGGAGCCACTGTTGGAGGTAGTAATGTGCCCCTTCTTTAATGTATGCTTCAATGAACTGAACTCAATGGGGTTTTGATAACACTTTTTGTGGTGCACTAACCAGGGTTGCTTGCTCGGCAGGGAGAGGGGAGTTACAGAGGTTGAATGAACAACTGCGACAGATTAACGCAGCTCTTAGGAGACAAGCAAAAATCGAGTCTTATGCACCAGGCTTAAGTTATGCACCAGTAGGAGCAAGAATCCCAGAGAGTGAAATCATTGTGGAACCAAAGAAAACAAGAGTTGATTTCCAAGTTGAAAACAGGAAAGACCTTTCTGAGGAATCAAGAACCAGAGAAAGCTTTTGCAGAGTTCAAGATAGCTTTGGAACTTGCCCAGAATCTCAGAGACCCCATTGAAGAAAAGAAGGCTGCCAGAGGCTTAGGCGCTTCACTGCAACGTCAAGGGAAGTATAGAGAAGCCATACAGTATCACTCCATGGTTCTAGCCATCTCAAAGAGGGAAGGAGAAGATTCTGGAATCACTGAAGCATACGGAGCTATCGCAGACTGTTACACTGAGCTGGGAGATCTCGAGAAAGCCGGGAATTTCTATGACACATACATTGCTCGGTTAGAGACAGACTGATTCTCAGCATTGTCTTTTTGTTTGTTTGTTGTGTTCATATCAAATCACATAAAATGGATATCCGAATCCCTTTTATTGAATGTATTTTTGCTAGTCTTATACAATCCATAGCCAAGCAGCAGATACAGATACAACTTTATATAGGTAACTTAATTCAGAGAAGAGAGACAGACAGAGACACACACAAACAAGTTCTAGACCAAAAAGTAAAAGAAAAAGATAAGCAGAGATATCGGCACCATGATCTGAGGTTTATTACTGATAGTACATGAGCTGCTGTGCTGCGGCTACATTCTGAAAGCCACCGTCATACATGGCTGCAGTGCCTCCAGCTCCATTGATTCCATGAGCTGCCTGCCTTAGAGGGTGTTGACCCTGTGGGTGCATTAAAGTCATCTTGCTTAGTGCCAATTGTCTCTCATAGGCTAAGAGATCAGCTGCAGATAGACCAGGCACTGGTGCTGGGGCAGGTGGAGGAAGTGGGTTTGAGGCTGTTCCTGGTGGAGTAGGTTTGCTGCCCCATGAGCACTAAAAAAATGATAACAGAGTCAAATGTCAGATTACATTCTAAGTCTCGTCTCCAAAGATGTCAGAATGCAATTTTGGAAGCTATGAGATTACCTTAATCTGTCTGTTAAAGAGGTAAGGCTGAGAGTTGCCCAGCTGAATAGCAAGAGCAGCCTCGGGATGAGTGCTATATCTCACAAAACCAAAGCCTTTGTCTCGTTGGACACGGACCTCTTCAATAGCTCCAGCACCAAGAGCATGGAAGTAGCGGTGTAGATCAAGCTGAGTTACCTGCAAGATATATAGCTGTAACGAGGTACCAGAATCTATTGATGCAGTAATTCACGAGCAGGCCTAAAAAAAGCCGTCTTTGTTACTGAACCAAGTTACAAGGAGAAGTTCCTGAAGAACATGGACATAATACCTCTGGGGCGAGGTTTCCTACATAAACAGTGGTAAACTGAGAGTTGTTCTCAGGAGCCTCCTCATTTAAGGGCTCTTTACCATCTTCTGCACAATCAAACGGCCAATGTAACTTTGTTAGCTATGAGTGTTTCATATCACCCAGTAAAAACCAGTATAGAGCTCACAAGTGTTTCAAGAGAAGATCTATATGTAGTTTCATGAATTCCACTTAAACGAGAAAGAAATAAAAATCAAAATTTGCACAGTAACTGAAAGAATACCTGAGCCAGTTGTAAGTTCCACAACACTTTTTCCATCAGAGCTGTGCTTGTCCTCACCAGAAGTAGCACCTTTTGTGGCCCAGTTGCATCTGATCTGTCTGCTACTTATCCACTTACCTGAGAACAGGTGATAGAAGCGATAATTAAGTGCTAAGAATAAGGAGAAAACTCCAGTTCTCGAAGATGAGCTCGATTGGAACAGAGGTTAAACAACATCTACAGCTCTTGATAAAGTAGAACAAAAAAAGCTTCTCTTTTGAAGCATAGTATCATGCAAATTTTAAGAGCTTCAGAATCAACAAAGCAGAGTTCACAAAAAAAGAATGAAGTCATGAGATCGCAGCTACTATTCAAATCCTTACCATTCATCTCATTGATGGCAGTTTGAGCATCCTGCAAATTAAACATTTAAAATCAATGTAAACCCACAAATAATCATCAAGCTAAGAAAATACACACCTCAAAAAATAAAGAATATACAGTACCTGTTGACTGCGGAAGGAAACAAACCCAAAGCCTCTTGAGCGCCCAGTTTTTTGGTCCCACATAACTCTTGCATCCCTTCAAGTGAATAATGAAGTTAGACTCAGTCAAAGATTCTGAGTTGGATGAAATGTATTAGCAGATAAGCTTAATCAATATGGGAACGAATTTTGTTATCCCGAGAGTGTTTACACCAGAATCATGAAACTAGCATATCATTATTTTTTAAAATAAAGTAGAATTCGCAAACAAAGAGTTTGATCAAGCATGAGAACTTACGAACAGGTGGGAAAAGCAGAAAAGCTTTGATATAATGCAGCGTCCGTAACCTCTGGACTAAGGTCTCCAACAAAAATGTTGAAGTGACCTGCATCTCATGGAAACAAAAGCATTGAGCATCCACACTTTCCCAGTAACAAACAAACAAAATGCAACTCTTAGAAAAAAAATCAAAACTTACTTGATGTATCTTCCCTCTGACCAGTGGCATAAGCCCAATTGACTTTGATAGGCTGTCCAAACCTGTGAACTCAAGTATTACAACCTAAGTAAAGCGTTCGAAGATTAAAGAGGGAAACAGAACTATGAAAAGTGTTCCTTACAAGTGTCTTCCGTTCAGAGACAGTATAGCTAGAGCAGCAGATCTTCGGTCAAAGTAGTGAACAAATCCATATGATGACTGTGCAATCAGAAAGATGCATGTTTATGAGTCCATTTTAAGTTAGCTTGAGAAACCCATTAGGCTCGTCCAAAAAAAGAATGCTACTTTATAAAAGGGTCGGTTTCACACTCTTAAGGTGGATTTGGAATCTCTCTACCTTATCCTTTCTAATAAGTTTACTGCTTTCAACAGGGCCGGTGCTTGTAAAAATCTCTTGAAGAAGAGGCTCGGTGACCTGTGTATGGATGTTCCCAACATACCTGCAAATATTTAAAATGAATATAGGGTTTAACTTCCCCTTGAAACAAGCATATGCAAAGTAATGCTCAAAACAAATCACTCACACGCTACGGCAAGTGCTGGGATCAAAACCAGGAGGAAGGTTTCCACTTGGAACAGGCTCTAACTGCAAATGCCAATGATGAAAATAAATTACAGAAACGAATAAAAATCATTTTTTTTCAATCCCCAGTGTGAAAATGAATCATGAGAAGGTAAATATCAGCTCAGCAAGATACAAATCTTCCTTGGTGTCAAATATCTAATGACTCAGAAAAAAAACTAAAACTTTATTAAGACACAAAGCCATCAAAGAGATAAACAAACAAATAGCTAGCCTACAGGATCCAGAAACCCCAACCTTTCGTCAATCAAGTGTTCGGCAAAGAGAAATAACAAAACCCGACCCGGTAAAAAGGACCCACAAGAGACGCGACAGTGTCTAAACGGAATCAAGACTTAAAAAATCCAATTTTGACCCAGATTAGAGACATCCAAGATGTATATAGGAAGACAAACCTGATGCGGGGCCAAGACACCAGGATGGTAAAGAGAGTGTTGTTGCATCAGAGCTTGCTGCTGCATCAGAGCTTGTTGTTGGTATTGTTGTTGCTTCAACCTCGGATTCTGCATTTTTTCTTACCACTGTGAACAAGGAAAGATTTCTGTTTGTTTCCCCTATAAATTTTTGATTTTTCCTCTGCTAGGGTTCAGGTACTATCATCGCTCACGAGGTGAAGGAAGAAAAACGAGAAAAATGAAAAGAAAAAAAAATAAAAAGAAAAGAAAAAGGTGAAAAAAAGAGAAAAAAAAAATCAGAGAGGAAAGAGAAAGAAGCTGTCCGTAGAAGATGAGAGGGACCGTGCGGCACAAGTGAACTATTTATAGGATGATTTATTTTATTGCTAAAAAATCCGGGAGACGAAGCGGGTGAAGCTAAGTACACGGACCTGTGACGATCTTTCTTTGTGACAGCCAATGATACTACGTCGTTTCTTCATCTTGGTGACAGCCAGGGTGAGGCCCAAGCCCGTTACAAACGACGTTGTTGATCCATGGATATCGAGGGACCATTTTTTCTGACAAACTTGTTATGTAGGACCCAGGCGTGTAATAATGGGTTAGTCCGGTCTTGTGGCTGATTTTATAGTCCAAGTTCAGGGACTCAATTAATAATATATAATGATAAAATATCTTATGTATTTATTTATTTATGTTGTTGTTAATATTTACGTGAGAACTATATAAAAAAGAAATCAAATCAAATTATCAGTTTGTTTGATTCTGACATATATACATACATGTATTTTATATCATATCAAACATTCAATAACCTACATATATCGGCTCGATTGAAATCATGTATGGTTCACCAACCACATCTCATTATGATTAATGAGGTTGGACAATGTACTGGTCTGACTGGAAAGATGATTTAAAATAATACTAGATTTTGATCCGCGCGTAGAAAGCGCGGATTTACTTTTCTTTACAAATTTAAATTATATTTATTTTGTTATTAGTAATTAAAATTTTTAATTATGCAATCTAATTTTGTTTATAATTGTTTAATCTGCATTATAAAAATAAATTATTAATTTAGATTTTAAAAAAGAATTGTGTGTTATTTGAGAAGAGGTATATCGTAAAGATAAAGAGATTGAAATAGCGATTTTGCATTATAAGTTTTAATATTGAATAATTTTGATATTTTTATTAAATTAAAATATATGATTTTGAATTAATATATATATATATATATATATATATATATTATATTTGTTTTAAACTCGTGCAAAGTTCATTTTTAGAATTAAAAATTGGCTAATTTATTTTTCAACC
>CM058240.1:86882549-86999992 GCA_030180135.1 Orychophragmus violaceus
TTTCCAGCTCTTAAGGCTGTTGAAGCTGGTGTAGATGGAATAGTTGTATCCAACCATGGAGCTCGCCAGCTTGACTATTCCCCAGCTACTATAACTGTTTTAGAAGAGGTAAACTCATCAAAGCTTGCTTAAGAACAATCTTGTTCTTCTTAACGAACACCACTGGTCTTCTTCTGAAACTGCAGATTGTTGAAGTTGTCCGAGGGAGGATTCCGGTTTTGCTTGATGGAGGTGTGAGACGAGGAACAGATGTTTTTAAAGCGCTGGCACTAGGAGCACAAGCTGTTCTTGTAAGCTTTAAATGTTGGGGGTTTCGTATTTGGCATGCATCTTTCAGGTTGCTTTATGTTGATGCACTGACACCATTTGGTTTGATTATGCAGATAGGGAGGCCTGTAGTTTATGGGCTTGCTGCTAAGGGTAAAGATGGAGTGAGAAAAGTGATTGAGATGTTAAAGAATGAGTTTGAGATTACAATGGCCCTTTCTGGTTGTCCCACCATTGGCGACATAACCAGGAACCATGTTAGGACTGAGGATGAAAGACTCAAATCTATGCTCTGATTCAAGAAAATTAAAAAAAACAGACCGATCTGGTCTCAAAAGCTGAATCAGACAATTGAACAAACGGTAATCAGATATTGTCAGTGTACATATAGCAACTGGAAGCTTTCTGTTCCAGTATACTCTACATTACAAAGCCTGGATTCAATCTACTCTAAATCTTGATCATTTTGTCTTTTAATAAGTAAGTTGTCTGTGAGTCTGAAATGAGTTATGTTTTGTTCCTACTTGCAAATTACAAGCTATGTTTAATATATATAATGGTAAATATGAAGAAAAGAGCTCCAGCATCAACCATGAGTTTTGACCCTAATCCTAATCCCTTAGTTGCTTTTCTCCTTTCTCTGTTCAGTTCTAAGGAGGTTTTAGTCCCATCCCCTTCTTCTCGAGGAAGAGATCAAAAGGTCTCGTGTTGCCTTTCAATCGGAAAGTTCCCTGCATCACCAGACTTGTGACCACTATAGTGATCCTCAACACTAGAAAGATAAGAGGATGAGAGACTCCACTCTATGCTCTGATCCTAAAGACCAGCAGAACTGGTCTCAGACAGTTGGAAAGTGATTACTATGCCTCGACTTTGTGTGATGTTTTTGTTGTTGCTTATTTTGCTGTTTGTATGAACGCCTATGTGAGAGAGAGATTTTCCAAAAGATGGTTAAACTCTTTGATAAATGGTAACAAAGGGAACTTGATATTTCAGCTTTCAACAAAATTATCACATCGTATACATCAGTCTCACAGTTACACGACCACAATAAGCCGTCTCTGGGTTAATAAGGCAATATCAAGATGATGAAAGTTCCTCCTGGAGTTGCAACTGGGACAGACAATACTCTCTCTCGAACAACATAAACTCCTGCATTTGTATTGCATCCAGATTGATCAGATGGTTGTCAGCTACTAAGAATAACCAATTTGCAAAAGGAAGAGTAAAAGATAGATTAAAAGAGACATCGAGTATTACTAACCTGTAATTGTTGCTGACTAAATAAAGAGAGAAACCCAGTTTCATCAGAAGCCACAAGCTCAATCAGTTCATCGTGATCTTCAGGTAGATATCCCGACTCCACTAGACAAACAGACACCTGCAAGTATGTCGTTTAGTGAAGGCAAATTCATCAAATTCAGCGTTCTATACTTCTCAGCAAAGAAGATTATCTGACCCTTTTTTATAAGTCCGCAGATATCTATGTATGCATGCATTGTTAAAAACTAACATGTGCTCTACATCTACTGAAAACTAAAAAGTGAAATCTGCAGGAAGCTAGTTGCAAATTAGAGGCTTTACCTGCATAGATCGAAGAACTAGCTCTGGAAGACAGCATCTCCTACAGAGACCGCGGACAATATAAGTTGCAGGTGTTTCAAGCGAGCCCTCTTTGCTTGAATACCAAGCGTCTAGGTGGGATATATCCATTGTAACACCTGCCTGGAACCGGGTAAGCTCACCTGCAGTCAAATTTTAAGTCTTGATTATATTATTGATGCTGGTGATTTCAACTCGAACGAAACATCTCCAAGTTTATATGGAGAAATGAGGTAAACCACAGTGAAGGAGAAATATGTTCCATAGACATCCCAACCTTTAAAACCAGCTGCCGCAACTGCACTTAAAATACCCCCGTCATTTGCATTATGTGGCCCAAGTCCATCACCCTCAATTGCTAAACACCGGAGTACAACCTCAATGCAGTAGCTGTCCCTTGATGAAATCGATACATTTACCTGCAGCAAAGATCAACGTAAATAATACGTAGTAGATTGGTTTCTTGATTGTGTCACATCTTTCGAAAACATTCAATTCTGTTGCATAACCATTTTAGACAAAAAACTTACGTCCAGGGAACATGCACACTTATATATGACCTGGGTGAGGCAAAACAAGAATAACGGGTAAAAAGAATAGATGCAACAAGACATCAGATGAAGGGAGTACCATTAACTGACGGTCTAAAACAACTTCCTCAGTGACAGAAGCGTAAAGCGCACTCATTAAAGCCGCACACACAGTGGCATCTGGGCGCAAACATTCACCAGAAGGCAAACAGAGCATCGCAGTTGCATGCAACTCAAGGAACATATATTCTTCTGATTCGAATACATCGTCTTCGAGAAATGTCAACCAGGGATTGTCTTTTCCTATATAATGAGGTTCAAAACAATAACACTTAGAACCATTTTCAACCAATGTAAAACTGCTTTTCTTGCGTACAAGTCAACCATATATAAAGTTTGGTATCACTTACTGAGGAGCAGTGACAAAGAAGATTCCAAAGTCTCTTTGGCTGCTACTACAGCTTTTTGATTTTCCTCTTCTGACAGTTCAGTGACTTCAGCATTCTCTAATTGGAACTTGAGCCAGTTGCGATATTTTGCGTCACATGAATAATACTCATTCTATTTAAAAACGAAGAGATACGTAGTTAGCCACTAAGGTTTAAATCAAAGGAAGAACCAAAAGTAAAAATGCAGTGAAGCATACCCAGTCTTGGAACTCCTGCAAATTCTCGGAAACATAATCCTCGAGTGTATCGGGATTCTCTGCGAGTTGCTTCAGAGGTTCAGCAAGAAAACTAAGAAGCGTGTGTGCACCCACAGGAGTTGCAGGCACCCTCCACATGGCGATCAAAGCAAACTCTCGGAAAAGTATGTTGCTGAAGGAAGGAAAAAAACACACACAGTGAAACAGAGTCATAAGTGAAGAAATAGAATTGGTAGCAGTGGCAGATACTTTACATATTAACATTAGTTAAGGAACTGAGACATTGGATAACAGAGTTGCGAATTATGTGTCTTTCCATGTGTCAGTGTGTATTGAGCGTACCTGTGCATCAAAGATCGCAGGAGTAATTTGGAAGTAACATCCTTGACATCCTTTATAGTAGATGGAGGTGTAAAACAGAGCCACTGAATGGCTATGGCTTTTTGAAGACTCTGTTGACGATGCTGCTCTGCAACATCAACTGAGGGATCATATTTTGCAAGTTTGATTTCCCGTGATCTTGACAAAACCCTGTGAATGTTCGATAAAGTTGCATGTTCTGAGCTTAATAGAGTAAAATGTATCTCACAATTACCACATAATAAACCAAGAAATAGACATTTGAATACCTGTCAACTATTTCCTCAAAATTTCCTTGCGAGTCATCCACATGAGAGAATGGCAAGTATTCCATAGCGGAAAGGAAGATTTTGAACTTCACATGTACGCTATTTTTCAGGGTAGAAGGAAACAAATGTCAAAGAATTTACTTTATGCCATACACGGCTATGCAACGGGTGCTCGTCCGCATACATAAATGTTTTGTTGAGAGAATCACACAATGCAATATAGAAGACTCTCTTCCGATAATTTTCATCCAACAGCTGATAATTAGAAATTACCTGCTATGCATCCTTAGCTCCATCATGTGTACAAAAAGTTCAATGCAGCGGTGACGAGCAAGCTGAGAAGCATATATACCTACTAGTTCTTCATGTTGTTTTGAAAATAGAAACATCGAATACCTGGCAGCATGTCACAGATCACCAGCAATCCAATTAAGCGTAATATGCATGTAATGTATCCTGAATTAATATTTTCAAGTTCCAAAAAGGAACTCTTTCACTGCTGAGGAACCAACTCGAAGGGACTCACATATGAAGAATAAGATCACCAACATTACTGAGCTTCTCCCTGTCCTTGATTTCATCAGCAAGCATATACCTAAGAACAAGCACCACGTGAGCACCGAACTTTATCATATGAGGATCGC
The DNA here is from genome assembly GCA_030180135.1 of Orychophragmus violaceus. Taxonomy (NCBI): domain Eukaryota; kingdom Viridiplantae; phylum Streptophyta; class Magnoliopsida; order Brassicales; family Brassicaceae; genus Orychophragmus; species Orychophragmus violaceus. The sequence goes on from CM058240.1 coordinate 86,886,868, forward strand.
CATGGGGCCTGCCAGATGGATAACATATTGTGTCAAATAAATTATATAGCCATCTTTCTTCTTTACAATAGCCAGGGAACAACAGCAAATATGCAGAAGGCATAGTCATAAGAGACCCCTACCACCTCCCTGAAATGTGTATTTATGTGAATTCTAAAGAAAATAATGCTAATGGAAAACTATATCCCCAAATTATTTAATACACGAGAAACTATTTATATAAAAACTATTGATTACCTAAAGTTGCTTCGATCATCTTCTAAGGGCGCGATCCATGACCATATTATATCAAGAAGATAAGAGATATTCCCCGACATAAGGGTCATCTGCAAAAGAAAATATTAGGGATGACAACACAAATAATATATGGTTCTTATAGCTTGATGGAAAAATATTTGCATCTAAGATACCTGAATTTGTCGGTGCTGCTCTTTGCATCCCCTGACAACAGCTTCATGTACCATTTCCCTATGCCAAGAACAAAACAATACGTTGGGCCGGAGCTCTTTACGAGGAGGACAGAAAGAAACATTCCCAATGGTTACATGCATACCCTGAATGGAGTTTCTGAAGAAGCGCAGGAAGGTCACGGGGCTGCTGGTTTAGAACATGGAGCGGCCAATCTTCTGGCCCAAATGAAGCCTGACAACCATTTTGCATAGTTTCAGGGCTTTCATCAAGACAGCTTCTAAACTTTTCTGTCAAGCCTGGCTTTGATTGGGCGAGTTCCAGATCAACTTGAACATCAAGCCATGATTTTGCCATCGCCCAGCAAGCTGACTGCAGAGAAAAACACACTGTTGAGGCTAAGACAATGTGAATGCATACGGCACATATACTAAGCTACGAAGTATGTTATAAACTCTAGCAGTTTCCAGTTTTCCAAGTCACACTTCACTTCTTCTTTCAGAAATGAACTATCAATGGTTTAGGATTTCTAGAAACATCCGCATCACATCTCCATCTTTAAACAGGGACCAAATATCTCATGAATGATAATTCAATTCAACATTGACACATGACACTTGCAGGATGATTTTTCAAATAAGCACCTTAAAATATTATGCTGACAGATTTGCCATGACAACCAAGAAAAACAAGATCAAATTTGTAAATTAACAAAACAATTGCAGCCAAGGAAGCAACGTTGAAATATGCTATAAAAAATCAGGTTATAGAAGTGTGCATGTTTTACCTCCCAATCAATACAAATTGGTAAGATGCGGTTCAGGTTGCTACATTGGTTTGCAAAAACAGCAACTTCATGTTTGCCACCATCCTGCTCTGCGATTTTCTTCAGAAACAAAGATTAAAAAAAGCAGTTTTAAGTTTCTCTGAAATGGAAAAAAAAAAAGAATTAAGTTTAGTAAGAGAGTAACAAACCTATCAAGAATTTGTATTACCTCTGATGCACAGTACGAAGCCCATTTCCAAAGACGCAGTTGATTGCCAAAGCCACTTTCCAGCTCGATAGCCTGGAGAGTCCTATTTTTCCCATTCTTTACCAGTGCCTCAACAGAAGGAAACATGTCCATTCCAGAAAAAGGGCATAAAGTTGCAGCTCTCCATGGCTGCCGGAGTATACATTTAAATCGACATTATAGCTACACACCTTTGTAATATAATTACCCTACAAGAATTCATATACCTTGTAATATTACCTGCCCAGCGGACCTGCAGAGATCACATGCCTCCTCTATTCTTCCAGCCCTTATCAAAATCCAAACATCCTCAAGAAGAGATTCATCTTGTTTCTGCCAAAGAAAAGTTGTAAATATTAATTTGTTCAAAAGTAAAAACAAGAACGAAATACAACATTCACAGACTAGATATAGACATCTGTAGGGAGGCTAGACCATACAATAGAAGCACTCACAAATGCTATGTTCTACGCCCTAGAACAAGCAAAATAGTTACATATAACTGAGGAGGACTAAATATTAATTTTGGAAGAAAAAAAATAATTGGCGGCAATTCTGACGAAATTTCTTTCAACCCTATACCAACAATGCATTGCTGTCTGGGCAGTCCCACCAACATTTTTTAATGTATACCATGTATTGTATATTAAAAGAACAAATATAATCAAAGGTAAAACATGCCCATCCGCACTACGAAGTTAAACGAACCGAACTTCAATCATAGCTGAGTAGAGACTTACTTTGTCATCAGGAAGAAGACGAGCATGTTCACGAGTTGGGGCATCAAAATCCAAATGGCGTACAGTGTCAGCGGCAGAGCCAGTTTTCTTGAGGTATCTTTGTGTGTGATGCCACACTCCAGCGTTAGGAAGATAAGTACCCACATGAGATCCCCGCACCTGAGAACATAAATATTTTCTTGTGCGTTGTGACTAAATTTAATCGATTGTTAGTCAGCATTATCAATTTGAGGGTTCATCACACAATTTTTTACAAAAGTTGAACAAAGCCTAGGAAACAGTACCACTACCCTAAATATGTGATAAGTAGGAAACACAAACACCCGACTTTGATTTCAGAAGCAATAATGTTGTGGAGGTGTTCTCTAGGAGTTCCTATTCATATACAACCAGATCAAGCATTACTCTCTAGGTGGAGACTGGAGAGCAGACTACTAGCAAAGAAAAAGTAGCACCTAGGAAAAACTGACCACATTAACCAATCAAGTATCATGCCAGTGATGCCACAGTGATATTGACAAAGTAATATATTGAAAAGAATATATTGGAACTCCCACCTTTCTTTCCAAATCAAGTGATTTTGAAGCTAGTTCTTCCAGCCACAGAACTATCCGAAGGCATAGCTGAGCTGTATGGTCGTTTACAACAAACTGACAAGCCTCCAAATGAGATGTTGATGGGGACTGGCGACATTAAACAAAGTTACATAAGCCCATTCTAAGATGTACTAAATAGGAATGATTTCATTTGGAAAAGGAATAAGAAAGAATGCATTACCATAATCAATTCCTCTGGAACTTCTTCAGTAGCTGCAAGAATAAAGACGTATCATCGATAATACCAATCTCTAGGTAAACATGAAAATATTACATGACACAGAGCTTTAACAGACATCAGTTATCAAATTGACACAGTGCCTACCCAAATCAAAACGCCCAAAAAATGTTTAGATGGAGATGAGTTTCCTAACCTTTTCCATATAGGTTCCATAACAGTGACCAGGAAGCAGCCTCGCCAAGCAAAAGCTGCGCCTTCTGTCTCATAAGTTTATCCTCCACAACCCGATGTCTTATATCTGATCCATACCTGTAGATAACCAACGTAGCAATTGTTTGAATAAGAAAGAAAAAGTTAACGTTGAAGAAGTTTGACAGTTCAACTCTCATACCTAATCGATTGAGAAACATCCCTGCATGACTCCTCAAGTCTCAATATTAGATCTGGAATGGGCATCAGTCCTGCAGAACCAAGACGTCATAAGTACTATAAGTGATAACCATACGAAAATGAGGCTAGCAACTAAGTAAATGAAACCTACAAGCCCAAAATTACAATGCAAAAACAATACAACCTAGAAACAGGAACATTGCTTGGTTAGGACTAATGAAAAAAATGAAAACCACACACGCATGCACAAACACACCTAAATATCTGCATATTCATGTATATACACATACTTAACATGAAGACTGCTAATACCATACAAACCTTGAAGAGCGGAATCAAATAGGGAAGCAAAAAGAGCAAAGGTTGTATCTCCACTCTCCGCCAACTCATCATTCTCAATCTTGCAAGCCTTCAGTGATTGGCTTTCTACTCGACGAAACAAAGTCTCCTCGTCACCATCCAGATTTCCATCACTTTCCCTCCTGGAAGCAGAGAGCGGGTTTGCAGGTGTTCCTTCGTAATGATCGGTGTGAAAGTTGTCAACCTCTTGTTTAATATTTTCAAGAAGCAAGGCTGTATTTGTTGGACTATGGATGTAATGCCCATCATACAGTAATCTGTTCTCACTGACATTTGGACTCGAGATTTCCTCATGTGGCGATGTAGAGTGTCTCTTCCTGCCACGTAAAAGTGTAATTTTACATACATGAGAATCAAAATGTTATACCTCAAAGAATGGTTAAAACAACAATAAGCATCAATGGAGAGTTACATGAAACAACGAAAAGAAAAAAGTCTCCAAGGCTGATTCAAAGCTACTTATTTTCATCTTTACTAGTGAACAAATTACGCAGTTTTCATGAACTTAACCCCATTCATCAGAGAAATCCAAAACCGCAACCAAATTCCGGATCTTTCGAAAACAATCACATGTAACATTTGCTACAATAGCCAATTTAGAGGGTACTTTCAATCAACCCATAACCCATGGAAATCGAAGCTTCTACGCATCTGCCACCCAGAAAACCGAGAATAGTTAACCAAATCGAATCAAGGGTGGTCAGAATTCTTACCGATAACGACGGAATTGATCCCTAACACTGAGGACCTCGGGGTCGAAGTAGCTAGGAGAAGTGTCCATATCCATGTCCATTTCAAGTAGCTATTAAAATCTTACAGAAATTTTCAAGGAGCAGAAGCGCGGCAAACAAGCTTGAGCGTCGGTAGATTAGGGTTTTTAGTTTACTCGTGAAAAGGACAAAATCTAAAACCCTCCGTCCAGTGGAAGACTCCGTCGGCACTACCGACACGGAACAGTCACACGACTATCTAGAGTAAAAGCAAAGCTGCTTAAAACGCCGCGTTTCAACTTTCAAGGTGAGTAAAAGGGCATAATGTGTAATTACATCGAAAAATCAGGGGCAGTCAGTCTCATCACCGCTGATGATAACGAGATTAATTAGCCATTAATAAATAAAACTCAAACGTTTAAACAGCCGAGCGGCAGGCTCCCACAAGGTGTTGTTTTATCCTCAGAGATGGCGGCGACGAGTATCCGGTGTTGCTCCTCCTTCTCCCTAACTTCCGGAGGCCGTCCTCTGCCGCGTGTAAAATCGAGAGGTCCAGGTTAGCTCATTGTTCACTTGCTGAATCAGATTTCCATTTCCGAGTCTCTGTTGCTTTGGGAGTGATCCTCTTTTGGTAATGAGGCATCAGAATCTCGAGTTTTAGAGTTTCGTTCGAGACACTTATGATTAAGCTATTCGGGGAATCGTTTGATCTCCGAGAAAACAAAAGACGTCCAGAATTTTGCAAGATAGATGACACTAGTGTGTAGCAAGCATTTCTTGATGCGATATCAATGTTCTTCTCACTGTATTCTTATTGAGATATTTGTTGTAAGCAAAATTCAAGTATCACTGTCTTAAGAAGCTACCGAATAATTGAGTTTTGTACTCTCGTATTAAGGAGCTTAGAAACAATCGAGTTTGGTGGACTGTGTTTGCATTCCTAGAAGTAATTCAAGCTCGCGTCTGCCATATTTTGTTGTTGGCTCATTTCAGGGAAGTGGCCAAATTCTTGGTCGCTTCTGAAGTCTTCTTGCTATATTTTCAGGCATTTCGCCATTGCTTTTCTCAGAGATTGGAGAGTTTGCTACATCTATTGGCTACTCAGACTAAACATTTGGCAAGACTAAACATTTGTCTGCCCAGCCCAATGATCGTCAAGGCAATGAAATCTTACAAACACCCTTTGCCAGGGTGGAAACTGTCAACAAGTTGTCAGATTTTGAGGTATGTTGGTGTGAGCTCCAGTATTTCCAGCTAAAACCTATGATTATCTGTCAAGTTTTCCTTTGTGATAGTAAGCCTTTAGATATAGATGTGGCAAGGAATTGGGAGACTCAAATTACCGGTGATGGCAGTGTTGTTGACAAACTCCCTACTTATGGGTACACCACTTGAAGCTTTGGCTGCTGAGATATGTGAGCCAGAGAGCTCCATGTTCAGCATGCCAATTTTGTCGCTTGTAGCTCTCGTTGGAGCCACTGTTGGAGGTAGTAATGTGCCCCTTCTTTAATGTATGCTTCAATGAACTGAACTCAATGGGGTTTTGATAACACTTTTTGTGGTGCACTAACCAGGGTTGCTTGCTCGGCAGGGAGAGGGGAGTTACAGAGGTTGAATGAACAACTGCGACAGATTAACGCAGCTCTTAGGAGACAAGCAAAAATCGAGTCTTATGCACCAGGCTTAAGTTATGCACCAGTAGGAGCAAGAATCCCAGAGAGTGAAATCATTGTGGAACCAAAGAAAACAAGAGTTGATTTCCAAGTTGAAAACAGGAAAGACCTTTCTGAGGAATCAAGAACCAGAGAAAGCTTTTGCAGAGTTCAAGATAGCTTTGGAACTTGCCCAGAATCTCAGAGACCCCATTGAAGAAAAGAAGGCTGCCAGAGGCTTAGGCGCTTCACTGCAACGTCAAGGGAAGTATAGAGAAGCCATACAGTATCACTCCATGGTTCTAGCCATCTCAAAGAGGGAAGGAGAAGATTCTGGAATCACTGAAGCATACGGAGCTATCGCAGACTGTTACACTGAGCTGGGAGATCTCGAGAAAGCCGGGAATTTCTATGACACATACATTGCTCGGTTAGAGACAGACTGATTCTCAGCATTGTCTTTTTGTTTGTTTGTTGTGTTCATATCAAATCACATAAAATGGATATCCGAATCCCTTTTATTGAATGTATTTTTGCTAGTCTTATACAATCCATAGCCAAGCAGCAGATACAGATACAACTTTATATAGGTAACTTAATTCAGAGAAGAGAGACAGACAGAGACACACACAAACAAGTTCTAGACCAAAAAGTAAAAGAAAAAGATAAGCAGAGATATCGGCACCATGATCTGAGGTTTATTACTGATAGTACATGAGCTGCTGTGCTGCGGCTACATTCTGAAAGCCACCGTCATACATGGCTGCAGTGCCTCCAGCTCCATTGATTCCATGAGCTGCCTGCCTTAGAGGGTGTTGACCCTGTGGGTGCATTAAAGTCATCTTGCTTAGTGCCAATTGTCTCTCATAGGCTAAGAGATCAGCTGCAGATAGACCAGGCACTGGTGCTGGGGCAGGTGGAGGAAGTGGGTTTGAGGCTGTTCCTGGTGGAGTAGGTTTGCTGCCCCATGAGCACTAAAAAAATGATAACAGAGTCAAATGTCAGATTACATTCTAAGTCTCGTCTCCAAAGATGTCAGAATGCAATTTTGGAAGCTATGAGATTACCTTAATCTGTCTGTTAAAGAGGTAAGGCTGAGAGTTGCCCAGCTGAATAGCAAGAGCAGCCTCGGGATGAGTGCTATATCTCACAAAACCAAAGCCTTTGTCTCGTTGGACACGGACCTCTTCAATAGCTCCAGCACCAAGAGCATGGAAGTAGCGGTGTAGATCAAGCTGAGTTACCTGCAAGATATATAGCTGTAACGAGGTACCAGAATCTATTGATGCAGTAATTCACGAGCAGGCCTAAAAAAAGCCGTCTTTGTTACTGAACCAAGTTACAAGGAGAAGTTCCTGAAGAACATGGACATAATACCTCTGGGGCGAGGTTTCCTACATAAACAGTGGTAAACTGAGAGTTGTTCTCAGGAGCCTCCTCATTTAAGGGCTCTTTACCATCTTCTGCACAATCAAACGGCCAATGTAACTTTGTTAGCTATGAGTGTTTCATATCACCCAGTAAAAACCAGTATAGAGCTCACAAGTGTTTCAAGAGAAGATCTATATGTAGTTTCATGAATTCCACTTAAACGAGAAAGAAATAAAAATCAAAATTTGCACAGTAACTGAAAGAATACCTGAGCCAGTTGTAAGTTCCACAACACTTTTTCCATCAGAGCTGTGCTTGTCCTCACCAGAAGTAGCACCTTTTGTGGCCCAGTTGCATCTGATCTGTCTGCTACTTATCCACTTACCTGAGAACAGGTGATAGAAGCGATAATTAAGTGCTAAGAATAAGGAGAAAACTCCAGTTCTCGAAGATGAGCTCGATTGGAACAGAGGTTAAACAACATCTACAGCTCTTGATAAAGTAGAACAAAAAAAGCTTCTCTTTTGAAGCATAGTATCATGCAAATTTTAAGAGCTTCAGAATCAACAAAGCAGAGTTCACAAAAAAAGAATGAAGTCATGAGATCGCAGCTACTATTCAAATCCTTACCATTCATCTCATTGATGGCAGTTTGAGCATCCTGCAAATTAAACATTTAAAATCAATGTAAACCCACAAATAATCATCAAGCTAAGAAAATACACACCTCAAAAAATAAAGAATATACAGTACCTGTTGACTGCGGAAGGAAACAAACCCAAAGCCTCTTGAGCGCCCAGTTTTTTGGTCCCACATAACTCTTGCATCCCTTCAAGTGAATAATGAAGTTAGACTCAGTCAAAGATTCTGAGTTGGATGAAATGTATTAGCAGATAAGCTTAATCAATATGGGAACGAATTTTGTTATCCCGAGAGTGTTTACACCAGAATCATGAAACTAGCATATCATTATTTTTTAAAATAAAGTAGAATTCGCAAACAAAGAGTTTGATCAAGCATGAGAACTTACGAACAGGTGGGAAAAGCAGAAAAGCTTTGATATAATGCAGCGTCCGTAACCTCTGGACTAAGGTCTCCAACAAAAATGTTGAAGTGACCTGCATCTCATGGAAACAAAAGCATTGAGCATCCACACTTTCCCAGTAACAAACAAACAAAATGCAACTCTTAGAAAAAAAATCAAAACTTACTTGATGTATCTTCCCTCTGACCAGTGGCATAAGCCCAATTGACTTTGATAGGCTGTCCAAACCTGTGAACTCAAGTATTACAACCTAAGTAAAGCGTTCGAAGATTAAAGAGGGAAACAGAACTATGAAAAGTGTTCCTTACAAGTGTCTTCCGTTCAGAGACAGTATAGCTAGAGCAGCAGATCTTCGGTCAAAGTAGTGAACAAATCCATATGATGACTGTGCAATCAGAAAGATGCATGTTTATGAGTCCATTTTAAGTTAGCTTGAGAAACCCATTAGGCTCGTCCAAAAAAAGAATGCTACTTTATAAAAGGGTCGGTTTCACACTCTTAAGGTGGATTTGGAATCTCTCTACCTTATCCTTTCTAATAAGTTTACTGCTTTCAACAGGGCCGGTGCTTGTAAAAATCTCTTGAAGAAGAGGCTCGGTGACCTGTGTATGGATGTTCCCAACATACCTGCAAATATTTAAAATGAATATAGGGTTTAACTTCCCCTTGAAACAAGCATATGCAAAGTAATGCTCAAAACAAATCACTCACACGCTACGGCAAGTGCTGGGATCAAAACCAGGAGGAAGGTTTCCACTTGGAACAGGCTCTAACTGCAAATGCCAATGATGAAAATAAATTACAGAAACGAATAAAAATCATTTTTTTTCAATCCCCAGTGTGAAAATGAATCATGAGAAGGTAAATATCAGCTCAGCAAGATACAAATCTTCCTTGGTGTCAAATATCTAATGACTCAGAAAAAAAACTAAAACTTTATTAAGACACAAAGCCATCAAAGAGATAAACAAACAAATAGCTAGCCTACAGGATCCAGAAACCCCAACCTTTCGTCAATCAAGTGTTCGGCAAAGAGAAATAACAAAACCCGACCCGGTAAAAAGGACCCACAAGAGACGCGACAGTGTCTAAACGGAATCAAGACTTAAAAAATCCAATTTTGACCCAGATTAGAGACATCCAAGATGTATATAGGAAGACAAACCTGATGCGGGGCCAAGACACCAGGATGGTAAAGAGAGTGTTGTTGCATCAGAGCTTGCTGCTGCATCAGAGCTTGTTGTTGGTATTGTTGTTGCTTCAACCTCGGATTCTGCATTTTTTCTTACCACTGTGAACAAGGAAAGATTTCTGTTTGTTTCCCCTATAAATTTTTGATTTTTCCTCTGCTAGGGTTCAGGTACTATCATCGCTCACGAGGTGAAGGAAGAAAAACGAGAAAAATGAAAAGAAAAAAAAATAAAAAGAAAAGAAAAAGGTGAAAAAAAGAGAAAAAAAAAATCAGAGAGGAAAGAGAAAGAAGCTGTCCGTAGAAGATGAGAGGGACCGTGCGGCACAAGTGAACTATTTATAGGATGATTTATTTTATTGCTAAAAAATCCGGGAGACGAAGCGGGTGAAGCTAAGTACACGGACCTGTGACGATCTTTCTTTGTGACAGCCAATGATACTACGTCGTTTCTTCATCTTGGTGACAGCCAGGGTGAGGCCCAAGCCCGTTACAAACGACGTTGTTGATCCATGGATATCGAGGGACCATTTTTTCTGACAAACTTGTTATGTAGGACCCAGGCGTGTAATAATGGGTTAGTCCGGTCTTGTGGCTGATTTTATAGTCCAAGTTCAGGGACTCAATTAATAATATATAATGATAAAATATCTTATGTATTTATTTATTTATGTTGTTGTTAATATTTACGTGAGAACTATATAAAAAAGAAATCAAATCAAATTATCAGTTTGTTTGATTCTGACATATATACATACATGTATTTATATCATATCAAACATTCAATAACCTACATATATCGGCTCGATTGAAATCATGTATGGTTCACCAACCACATCTCATTATGATTAATGAGGTTGGACAATGTACTGGTCTGACTGGAAAGATGATTTAAAATAATACTAGATTTTGATCCGCGCGTAGAAAGCGCGGATTTACTTTTCTTTACAAATTTAAATTATATTTATTTTGTTATTAGTAATTAAAATTTTTAATTATGCAATCTAATTTTGTTTATAATTGTTTAATCTGCATTATAAAAATAAATTATTAATTTAGATTTTAAAAAAGAATTGTGTGTTATTTGAGAAGAGGTATATCGTAAAGATAAAGAGATTGAAATAGCGATTTTGCATTATAAGTTTTAATATTGAATAATTTTGATATTTTTATTAAATTAAAATATATGATTTTGAATTAATATATATATATATATATATATATATATATTATATTTGTTTTAAACTCGTGCAAAGTTCATTTTTAGAATTAAAAATTGGCTAATTTATTTTTCAACCCGCTCTTATAATATTTTAAGTATTTTGCAATATGATGTAATAACCCGCTAAAAATGCAATCGTAAAAACAATTCTTACGAAATAAATTAATTTAATATAATTTTAAAAATTTATTATAATATAAACATAAATATTTATATTTAAAATAAAGAAGATATTAAAATATATTATATTTGAATTCTGAATATAATCATAATTAGAGAATATTATCTTATATATACAAAATAGTTGATGTTTAAATTATTTAGTTATATTTATCAATTGATAGTTTCATGTTTATATATATTTTTTAATTAATTAGAAAAGTGAAACCCATTATATTTAGCTTGATTGGGTACATGTTTAGTAATTGTCTTGTTTGGAAACATTGATAGTAGAGAAATTGTTATATTCGTTAATTACCCTTAATGAATATTAAAAACACTCTTAAATCTCTAATGGCACAAATTGTAAATAACATATGCTCCAAAGGTTAGTTTTCTAAAGACTCTAATTTTTTAATAATATTGATATAATAATTTGAAGAAAAATAAAGATGGACAAATTAAAAAAAAAAAAAAACATCTCCATTATAGTAATAATTTGAAAATATTCTCACAAAATTTCTACTCCGTATGTAATTTTATTACAAAAATGTGAGAGAATATAGGTTGATGTCCTTGCCGAGGTCCAACCACGTCATAGTACTTTTTGAAAACTAAATAATTAAATTTTAACTGAATCAAATTACTGATGCAAAAAATGGATAAAATTGAGGAGTTTATTAGCACGGAAACAAGTACACTATTTCGTTTTTGTATTTTGAACGGCTTACGTTGATTCTATTTGTTTATTGAAAGTTAAATACTTCACAACAATGGCTATCGAATTTTAATTGCCATCATTTTTAGCTTAAAGTTTCCAAAATTACTGGCTTCAATGATCCCCCACTATAGATATTGAAAGATCATAAGACATGATTGAATATCTAGTTGTCTCTTTTTACAGAAAGTGGGACTTTAGTTTAGGCACAATAGCATTTATGACCAATAACAGATTTCACCAAATTAGGTTGTCAGAAAGTTTAAAATGTTTCCCGGTAAGTTACGCCGCCGGCGAGTAATTCGTAAAGTTTTTAATTTATTCGCAACACACACAGAGAGGCAAACCAGGAGTTGAAAAGTCCCAAAGACTTTTATTTTCGTTTTCTCACCTCCTGGTCCTGGAGAAGAAACTTCCAAAATAACATTACAAAACAGACAGCAAAGTCTAAGACTTTTTATGTTCTGATAAAGAAACGGTAATCTACCAATCTCCTTTCATCTGAGAAAACCTAATTGAATCCGAAGAGGTGAATGATTCTGAATTCTGATTCAGTTTCGACTTTTGTTGTTTTTTTCTGTTTTTTTTCTCTTGTTGATTTTGGTGTCTGATTGATATTTAGATGGACCCGCCGGAGAATAGTGTCGGTTTAGATTCCGATGGCTCGACGTTAGAGACGGCGGAGAGGATAATACTTCGGTGGGACTCTACATCGTCTGAGGAAGCTAGAGGGAAGATGATTTTCCAGAGCGATCGTGATGAGGTCGATCGATTCTTGAGAGCCGTCGATGAAATCCAACGGTCCTTGTCTTCTCTCTCTTTCTCTTCACCTTCCTCCTCTGCCGCCGCCACCGCCGCTTCTGCTGCAGTCGATGACCAAGAAGTCAAAGCCAACTCAGCTATCCAAATCGCCATGGCTAGACTCGAAGAAGAGTTCCGCAACATTCTTCTCTCCCAAACAACTTCTTTCGAGCCTGATTCTCTTTTTCTCGAGGAATCATCAGTCTCCTCTCACTCTTCACACACCGAGATTGGAGAAGACACCACCGTAACTGCTGGTGATGGTGATGTGGCCGAAGAAGAAGAGTCGATTCCGCCGGATGGTTCCGGTTCGAACCGGTTATCGCGTAGAAGAAGCAGTTACAGATCTACAAGCAGCATACGCGAGATGGATCTAATATCGCCGGAGGTAGTTTCTGACCTAAGATCAATTGTTCAGAGAATGGTCACCGCCGGTTATTCCCGAGAATGTATCCAGGCGTACGGTAACGTTCGTAAATCAGCCATGGAAACAATACTCAAGCAGCTAGGGATTGTGAAGATGAACATCGGAGATCTGCAGAGAGTAGAGTGGGAAGTCGTCGAAGGAAAAATCAGACGGTGGATCCGTGCGGCGAAGGTCTGCATTAGGATTGTTTTCTCCAGCGAGAAGAGACTCTGCGAGCAGCTATTCGACGGGATTTGCTCGGCCATGGATGAGACATGCTTCATGGAGACGGTGAAGACATCTGCTCTGAGACTTTTCACTTTCCCTGAAGCCATTAGTATCAGCAGAAGATCACCTGAGAAGATGTTCAAGATTCTTGATTTACACGATGCAATGATGGATATGTTGCCTGATATCGAAGCAATCTTTGATTCAGATTCATCAAATAGTGTTCGTGTTCAAGCTGGTGAGATTCAATCGAGACTAGCGGAAGCAGCAAGAGGCATACTTTCTGAGTTTGAGAATGCTGTTCTTCGTGAACCTTCGATAGTTCCTGTCCCTGGAGGAACTATTCATCCATTGACTAGGTATGTAATGAACTACATCAGCTTGATTTCTGATTATAAACAAACTCTGTATGATCTAATCATGTCGAATCCCTCCACTGGTTCTGATCCAAACACACCGGTTATGGATTTCACGGAGCTAGAGAGTAAGTCTCCATTGGATCTACATCTGATTTGGTTAATCATGGTCTTGCATTTCAACTTAGAAGAGAAATCACACCACTACAAAGACACATCTCTAGCTCATATATTCATCATGAACAACATTCATTACATCGTACAGAAGGTGAAAGGGTCAACGGAACTAAGAGAAATGATTGGAGACCATTATTTAAGGAAACTCACTGGGATATTCAGACATGCAGCAACAAACTACCAGAGATCTACATGGATCAGAGTACTGAATAGCTTGAGAGATGAAGGGTTACATGTGAGTGGGAGTTTCTCTTCAGGTGTATCAAGAAGTGCACTAAGAGACAGGTTTAAAGCATTCAATGTAATGTTCGAAGAGGTGCATAGAACTCAATCTACATGGTCGGTTCCAGACGCTCAGCTTAGAGAGGAACTTCGTATATCTCTGTCGGAGCATCTAATCCCGGCTTATAGATCGTTTCTTGGAAGGTTCAGGGGTCATATAGAGAGTGGAAGACACCCTGAGAACTACCTGAAATATTCTGTTGAAGATATTGAGAGAATCGTTCTAGATTTCTTTGAAGGATATACCACACCACCACACTTGAGGAGGAGGTAAAAGAAGACAGGTTCTGTTCTTTTCTGTTCTCAGCCACGTTAGGATGTCATAGGATAGAGCCATTCTTTGAATTTTTATTCACGGGTTGGAGGTTTGCGCACCGTTCTTATTCTGCCCGATGGAATAATCTCCAGGTAAACATATGTATATGTATTGGTGAGTTGTTGTTTTGTGCCATGTATACTCTCTTCTTTGAACCAAAGTCCTGGTTGATCATAAAACCATGAAAATCCCACAGTGGCTCACGTCCCCTAGCCTTTTGATCCATTTATCTTCTTGTTTCTGTATGTAATTTTGTTACAGCCAGCGATGATAAGTCCATGACAAGGATCTCTGTTTGCTAAGTGTTAGCCAACGATCACAACTTTCTTCGAAACTTCATTAAAGAAAAGTCTTAGTTCAAACTTTGGAAAGATAACAATAATTAAAAATGAAATACCGAATTGATCAAACGAACGGAGCGTTCCCATTAGCTTTCTACCATACTTGGCCCTGTTCGTTTTAACTATCGTTTTAACTAGCGACTGCGACATTCGCTGTATTGTTCGTTTCAGAGTAGCTAGCGACTATCGCCGAGTTTTTTTTTCTTAAATCGTTGTTAAAATCAGTTACTGAGTTTTGAATCGCTAATCGTTATTTTGGAGTCGTTGCAACAGCGACTGTCAAACGAACAAGGCCATCTCTAAAGAGCACAAGTATCTTTCATGCATCATCAAGAGCAGAGCCAACTTCAATAAGTAACTGATGCACAATGTTTTGTATTTAAAATAAAATAACTCCACATGAGATTAAAAAATAAAACCATATCCATAAAATTCTGAAAAGCCAAGATTACGAACCATCAAACTCAAAGAACTCGAATCTGAATGCTTAAGCCGATAGTGAATCATATTCAAAACATGTTAAATTATGTACTTCTAAAGTTAAATCAAGAATGAGCCCGCAATTCCATCATATTTGATATCGTGCATGGTAAAAGGCTAAGCAACAATAATCAAAGAAAATACTGAACTGACGATTCAATCTCATAAGTAATGAGGGTCTCTTTGCGATAATACAACACTGAAATTGACAAACTTTGAATAAGCCCGCAGAAATTTACTAACTAGTTAGCAATAATAACTCAAATCAAATACAAAAACTGAATTATTTTTGCAAGATTAAGTTCTAATTTTTGCTAAAGAAAAAGATTAAATTCTAATATGCAACATTATCCAACATTATTTTGGTTGTATTTTAAATACTCAAACTTTCAAATTTCGTAATTTTCATGCTTAATTTTAACCACCATTAAAAAGTAACATAACTATGGTTAAAACTGTGCGTGAAAATAACAAAAATTTGAAAGTTAGAGTATTTAAAAGGCAACCAAAATAATGTTGGATATTTTTTATACAACGTTAAACTTTGAATATTTTTTTTGGTAAATATAATTTAGGTCATGTATTTTTAAGGTCTTTTTCAGTTTTCATATATGGATGAGTTTTTTTTCTTCTACTGATATGTCTTTTTTCAATTGATTCACTTTTAACATTGAGCACATACATGTATTACCAATAAAGTGGATATATAATTATCTTGTTGAGTGAAGCTAAAATATTGGATAATTCAAGAATAAGGTTTGTGCTATACCCACTGACGGAGTTTGCCTTATACTTCACAGTGGTCATTTTATTTTTAACTATATGTTATAAGGGTCAAATGAGCTAAATCTATAGCATTTCATCAGAATTTTACTTAAACATACATCAAAACAAAATTTATGTAGAAATTCATAAAGGTTGTCTCGATCGATATCCTTTGGAGGGAGATCATTTGTTGATTCTACCATCACATTTGTCTTTATTGATCGATCAGATCTTGGCTTTTTCTTGCAATTCGGCTGATACTCTTTTTGATGGCCCTGCATCTCTAAGATTGTGGTCGTCCCTTATATACTTTATGCTCTTGTTGATGTATTGCTCATGACTTTTAATCATGTGGTGGTCAAGCTAGTGCGGCTTTATCGCTTTTGTTGGCGTGTTGAGCTGGATGTCGTGCTTCTCTGCATCCTTTGTTGTTGGTGGTGGTGTTGTTTCCTCATGCTTTTTGTGATGAGATTGGTGATTCCACCAATGGCGATCTTCTTTTTATCGTATGAAGATATTCAAAGTCTCCAAAGATTGCACCAATTGTTGAAGGTAAACTTTTACAAAGATTAATTTGATAACTGATTTTAGGAATCTACATAATGGTGGGAAAAAACCATAAAAAATACCTCAAATGAATTATATTTGCCAGAAAATATCTGAACTTTTAACTTTACCTGGAAAATACCAAACTTTGTTTTGGTTGCCTTTTAAATACTTCAACTTTCAAATTTCGTTATTTTGACACTGAATTTCAAAAACCGTTAACGAGCTAACCTAACCATAGTTAAAGCTGAGGATGAAAATTACGAAATTTGATTATCCTCCAAAACATCTATTTTAGAATACGTGAACAAAAAAACAACAGGGATATGGTTCACTTAGGACTCTCTATTAGGTCAAGAGTCGTTCACTTTGGAAATTAGGGCTTCAGACTGGAATAAAAACACTTTCCCTTTTGTGATTCCTTCCTGTTTAGCACACATTTTCCACTATTTGCGCAAAATTCCATTGGTTTTAGGTGTTTGTTCATTTGTTCTTAAGATTCATCTGTCAATCACCAATTATCCAACTGCTCTCGACTCCATTCATCCTTGTACTCGGCTGTGTGGCCTTAAAAGTTAAAGGTTGTACTATGAATCTGGTTTGCTGGGTTAGTATCTGAGCGATTAATTTCCTTTTCAAGTTTAAGTCGTTTGAGGTCATTGGCGTCCGCCGATAGTTATCTTCAGCGAAGCCCTAGCTTAGGCAACGCTTTAGATCTGCATCCTCCATTTCTTGCGAAGCTTTGTTGTCAACCCCTCAGACTAGTCATGTATGCAGTGATGGATAAGGCAATGCTCGCAATGTCACTAGAGGAGTTAGACGAGCCATTCACTCTCCCGGATCTGCCTGAGTTCGATTCTAGTGAGAAAAATGTTCTCAGTTTGATATGTCGTTTTCTAAATCCCAACTGTCAGAAGATGAGCAATCTGATTTTGGACATGCCTCGCAAATGGTAAAAATATGAAAGGGTCTGAGGTATGGCGCTTATGAATGAAAGAGTCCAATTCATTTTTCAACACGAGCACGACCTCATTGAAATCCTAGAGAAGCCTTTTCAGACCTACAATGAATGGGGGTGGGCAAAGGAAAGATGGGTTGCACAACCTCTAGAAGACTATCTTCAATTCGTTCCAATCTGGGTTCAGATTAGGAACATCTCTGTCAACCATTACATCCCCAAGCGTTTACTGCGATCGGAGAAATTATTGGACAAGTGATAGAAGTTTCCTTTGAACCCTCTAAAGCTCAAAGCCAGGATTTCTTAAGGGTGAAAATCAAGTTTGACGTCTTCAAACCGTTGAGGAAAAGCAGAGAGATGACTCTCCGTACAAGGGAGAAAATAAACCTCTTGTTCTTCTATGTGAAAGTCCAAAAAAGGTGCTACTTCTGTCATCGGCTCACTCATTAGCAAATTGTATATCTACTAAAAGATAGGGAATGGATTGCTAATAAGGAGAAATCTAAGGCTGATGAAAACCTACGTAAGCCACCTCCTCCTTCACTGGATAAGAACGACCCGCTCTTTGGTGTTCTTAAGGAATACCAAATCGACATTGATCCTCTCTCTGGAAGACCCAAGATAGCCAAGGAAGTCCTGGAAAACATGAGACAATATCTTTTGATGGAAAATGATGGAGACAGACTTATCAGAGAAGCAAGGTTAAAACAATCAATGTTAGAAGTGGATAATGATCCTATTGCTAGGAAAATTATGTTGCGTTTGGAACTTGCATTGATCTTCTCTACTGATAACAACAAAGGGAAATGAATAATTTTTTTTATTATGATTCAACTTGATCTTATACGCAGAGGATAAGTCAAGACACCCCTCAAGTCAAATTGATGTCTTCAGCAATCAGAGCTGGTACTGTTATGGATTGGAATCATTTCCATCACCTGACCTACTTGAGGCACCAAAAATTCTTGCCTCTGGTAAAATAGTCTCTTATGATTATTGTTCAACGGTTTATAGACATGGTTCCTCAAAAGCCACTCTATCCGGGACAAAACCTAAGAAGCTTTTTTAACGGAGAAGGCCAAAGAAAAGTAACAGGAAACTCAAAGGGGTGGTTCAGCTGGATGAAGGCATTGAGATTGAGTTAAAGCAAGGTTTATCAGAAGGTGTTTTAGTCAAGAGGAAAGCGGAGGCTAGTTTTCAGTCCATACCTAAGGTGGTAGGCACAATACTCAAAAGGAGGTGGTCTCAAATGAGGGACCATCCACTGCTTAATGAGCCTCCTCATTTGGAATTGCACAAGGCTTGACGATTCCGAGGTTAAGGCAAATACGAAAAGAATATTTCCCTGAGGTATTTTTTCTGATGGAAACGATGCATAGTAGAGATATATTAGTAGATATCCAGGAATGGCTTAGGTATGCTCGGGTATGTACAGTGAACCCGATAGGCACGGGAGGAGGATTAGCAGTTTTCTGAAAATCAAGTATAAATATGGAAGTGTTGTATGTGAGCAAGAATATAATGGACTTGCGAGTACAATTTGGTGGTTTTTTGTTCTTTGGTATATGTGTATATGGTTACCCGAACATCCAGAACAAGCATTTAGTTTGGGAGCGTCTATTGCGGATCGGCATTCATCGTAAAGTTAGCCGGTGTATGCTTGGAGACTTTAACGAGATTTTAAACAACTCTAAAAAGTTGGGTGGTCCCTTGAGAAGTGATAAATCATTCCATCAATTCACAAACATGCTCAATGGCTGCAAGATGTTTGAACTTTCTAGCGTGAGGAATGGCTTCACGTGGGGAGGTTGGAGAAGTTCATAATGGATCCAAAGTAGGCTGGATAGATGTTTTGGGAACAAGGAATGGTCTTCAATGTTCCCTGCAGCCAACCAAGCATTTCTGGCCTAAAGAGGCTCAAATCACATACCAGTTCTATTCAAGTTGATGTCATCTCAAGAAAGCTATAAGGGTTCCTTCAGATTCAATAAGAGATTCCTTAAGAAGCCCTTGGTCAAGGAAGCCATTCTGGGAGCTTGGAACAACAACAACAACCCTTTAAAGCATTTCTATCAACTCACATGACAGAATATAATCGTTAAATAATGAGTTGGAAGTGAAATAATCGGCCATGACTCCCTCCATCAACTGAGTCTTCCAATTAAAAGCAGATTTAATGAAAACCTACAAGGAAGAAGAATGTTCTGGAGTTAGAACTGTCACGAGAAAGTTCTAAAGGAAGGTGATAGAAACACCAAGTTTTTCCATGCTTGGGTCAAAGGAAGCAGATCAAGGAATAAAATTGTGAAACTATTGTATGAAAATGGATTGGACCACAGATCAGAGGCAATTAAAGGAGATTTGGTAGTGAATTATCCGCCTGACTTCGATGACCTATTCGTAGGATTTGAAGCCAAGGCAACTGATGATATGAATGCTCATATGACGAGAAGGGTTGCAAAAGAAGAGGTGAAACTCGTTGTGTTCTCTATTAAGCTGTCAAGTGACCCTGGGTCCGATGGCTTCCTGGGATGTTTTTCCAACAATACTGGGAGATCATTGGAGATCAGTTGACTACAGAAATCCTATAATTCTTTGAAGAATGTAAACTGCCAGAGGAATGGAATTTTACCCAGCTCTGTTTATTGCCAAAGATACCAAACCCAAGTATGATGACAGACCTAAGACATATCAGTCTATGCTTTGTGGCCTACAAAATACTCTCAAAAATCTTGGTATCTAGGCTTCAACTGTTCCTCCCAAAGCTCGTTTCGCCCATGCATTCTGCCTTCGTGTCAGAATGTCTCATCTCAGACAATATTCTGATCCCCCATGAGATTGTGCACAACTTAAAGACGGTCGTGAGAATTGCAGAAGAATTTATGATCATAAAGACTGACATGTCTAAAGCATTTGATAGGGTAGAGTGGAAATACATAGAAGCTCTTCTTCATGCTCTCGGGTTTGATCCAATTTGGATCAACTGGATCATGATCTGCGTAAGCACCGTCAAGTACACAGTTCTTATGAATGGTGCAAAGCATGATTGATCGTTCCACAGAGAGGCTTGCGTCAGGGGGACCCTATCTCCCCATTTCTATTTGTGCATTATACTGAGGGGCTCTCTCATATGTTGAATGATTGAAGGAATTGGTTTCTCGGAAGATGGTCCATCAATTCATCATCTGCTATTTGCGGATGACACGCTATTCATGTGCAAGGCAAACCAAGATCAATGCTCAGTGATCTCGCAAATTATGTTCACTTATGGGCTCGCTACTGGTCAGGTAATTAACCTTGACAAATCTTCTATTTCTTTTGCAGCTAAGGTTCTTGACAAGGATAAAGACTTAGTAAAAGAGCTTCTTGGAATAGTTAAAGAGGGAGGAACATGAAATTATCTTGGATTGCATGAGTGTTTCAGTGGCTCAAAGGTAGAGATGCTAGTGTACATCAAGGATAATATGAAATCAAGACTTTCGAGTTATTACGCTAAGCAACTCTCCCATGGAGGTAAAGAAATCATGTTGAAATCTGTGTATAGCTATGCCAGTGCATGCTATGTCGTGCTTCAGGCTTCCAAAATCTACCTTAGAAAACCTTACAAGTGCCATGGCAAGCTTCTGGTGGAACTCACAAGAGGAAAAAAGGAAGGTGCATTGGGTCTCTTGGGAAAGGCTGGGTCTACCAAAGCATTTGGGAGGACTAGGATTCAGAAACTTCGAGTGTTTTAATCACGCTCTGCTTTCCAAGCAAACATGGAGACTACTTCAGGACCTTGAATGTCTCTTCTCTCACTTCTTCAAAAGTAGATATTATCCTCATGGTGATGTCCTTTCAGCCACACTTAGTATTCTTCATGGAAGAGTTTTACTCCAGAAAGAGATCAAACATATGGTAGGCGACGATTGTTCTTTGAGAGTGTGGACGGATCAGTGGATCAGGATGAATGAAAACGAACCCCACTTATGAAGAACATATTCACGGATCTGAATCTTATGGTATGTGACATGATCAATGCAGACACAAGGAAATGGAACCAGGCCAAGCTAGGATAACTCTTTTACGACAATGATGTGAAGTTGATTAAGGCAACTAGACATGCTCTAGACTCGCCAGACTTCTTAGCTTGGAAGCACAACAAGAGTGGCAGCTACACTGTAAAATATGGCTACTGGTTGGCTTCTTTAACAAAAGAATCGGAGGTAAGACATGAAGCCGAGATGACAACATCCCTTGTGGATTTAAAAACACATATTTGGTCATTAAAAACAAAACCAAAGATCAAAACCTTCATCTGGAAGGCATTATCTAGTGCTCTGTCAGTGGTGGATCAAATCAGATCAACAAGCATGGTAATAGACACCATATGCCAGGTTTGTTGACTGGAGGGAGAAACCATTAACCATGTCCTTTTCTCATGCACAGTGGCTAGACAAGTTTGGGCCATGTCTCTCTTCCCAACCCCGGAAAATGGATTCGACCAGGTCTCAGTCCACGAGAACATTCACTATCTTCTATCTTCAGCAAGGAACTTTCAGATTCCCATGTAACCGCGGCTCAGTTTTCCTTGGATCCTATGGAACCTATGGAAATCAAGAAATGCTTTGGTTTTTGAAAACAAGAGGACAATAGCGACAAAGAGTATGAAGAAGATGCATAATGAGGTGAACAATTGGTCTCTTTCTCAAGTCTTGGAGGATAACAAAGATAGGGTAGATACAAGAGTCAATGCCATATCTCATATGTGGAGACCACCACCTGACCCTTGGTTAAAATGCAATATAGGTTCTCCTGGTCAAGCAAAAAACGTCTGGTGGGTGCTTCATGGGTTCTCAGAGATGCAACATGTACTCGTCTCTCCCATAATCGTCGCTCGTTCACAAATATTAGTTCTGGTATGGAAGCTAAGTGTAGTAGCTTCACGTATGCGGTAGATAGTATGAGAAGTCTTAGGTGTTTGAATGTGATATATGCGATTGATGCTAAGGATATTGTTGGTGCTATAAACAGACCACAAGCTTGGCCCTCGTTTAGATGGTTTTCAAGTGAAGCCTTATTAAATCTAGGTAACGTAAATTCTTGGAAAGTTAAGGAGGAAATTTTCGAGTCCAACCGAACGACAAACCTTATAGCTCGGAGTGCGACAAGAGAGGATCTTTGGCAATCAAAAATGGCAAGAAGCTCTCCCCTTTGGTTAGATGATCTTTTCACCAGAGAACGTCAAGCGATTTGAGGACTAGCTCTTGTTGTATTTTTGTGCTATGATTGTCTTAGATCTCTTTATATTCTGCGATAGTATGTTATAAGTTATAACACTTTGAATTTTGGTAGCCTTTTGGGCACGTAATTCAGTAGTATTCAGACGGAAAAAATACGTGAACAAATACATGGACATGAATTATGTAAACTAATGTGATTGCTAACACTAACCAAAACAAGCTTTATACATTTTGGAAGCTTAGTGATCACATAAATTATGGTTTTGTGAACTTAATGATTTATTCATATGAGGGATAATTCCTTTATATACAAGATGAGCAGTAGGTTAAATCTGCCGTACAAATATTATGTGATCTCAGTCATTCCATATATACAATATGTGATTGATAGTCTATAAGTGTATCCTTGATACGCCCCCTCAAGATGGAGGGGCCTTGGTCACTCCAATCTTGGTTGTTAGGCCATGAAATGGAATGCGTGATAGTGGTTTCGTGAGGACGTCTGCTAACTGATCCATGGTCGATATGTGCGAGAATCGGAGTGTGCCAGATTGGATCTGGTTCCTGATGAAGTGGTAGCCTAAGGCGATGTGTTTCATACACGAGTGGAAGACCAGATTGGCACATAGATAGGTGGCTCCTATGTTGTCGCAGTAGATGACTGGTGCAGTTGTGATTGTGACCCCAAGTTCTGCGAGTAGTGACTGTATCCAACATATATCAGCTGATGCATTCGCTACGGCTCTGTATTCAGCTTCAGTAGAGGATCGTACGATTCCTTTCTACTTCTTCGAGCACCACGAGACTGGATGTTTTCCCAAATACACAACATAAGCGTTGGTGGAGACAAATTCGTCTGTGTCCCCTGTCCAATCCGCGTCAGAGAATCCGTGGAGCGTCGGTTTATTTGAGCTGGAGAGAAAGATTCTGTGGGACGGTGTTCCTGCAAGATAGCGGAGAATCCGCTTTGCAGCTTGCCAGTGATCCGCTGTCGGTTTATGCATGAACTGAGAGAGTCGGTTGACGGCATAAGAGATGTCTGGCCTGGTGAAGCTTAGGTACTGGAGGCTGCCAATGACGGCATGGTACTCTGTTGCATCCGGTAAGAGAAAGCCAGAGTTTAGACTGAGTTTTGGTGTCGTCGCCATTGGTGTTGTGACAGGCTTGGCGGCAAGCACATTTGTTCTGTGTAGGAGGTCGGTGACATATTTCTTCTGCGAAAGGTGAATACCAAAGCTGTTGCGTCGGACCTTGATGCCCATGAAATAAGTCAAGTCACCAAGATCCTTGGTAGAAAATCGCTGGGAGAAGCTTCGGATGGTATGCTCCAGCAGGTTTGTGTCGTTTCCTGTGAAAATTATGTCATCGACATATATGAGAATATAGATGACAGAAGTACCTCGCCGTAGGATGAATAAAGAGGTGTCAGCTAATGAGTTCTGGAAACCAATTTGGAGCAGGTATGTCTTGAGTTCAAGGTACCAAGCCCACGGAGCCTGCTTGAGACCATACAGGGCTTTGCGGAGATGACAGACATAGTGAGGTTTCTCTGGGTCGATAAATCCCTGTGGCTGAGGTGTGAACACATTTTCTGTTAATTTACCTTGTAAAAAGGCGTTATTCGCATCCAATTGCCGTATTTTCCAGTTCTGTGAAGCAGCTATGCCAAGTACAATACGAATGGTGGTAGCTTTGACAACTGAGCTAAATGTTTCCGTATAATCGATGCATGGTTCTTGATGGTATCCTTTCGCGACCAGACGGTATTTATGCTTATCAGTCAAACCATCAGCCTTGTATTTAACAGTGAAAATCCATCTGTTGCCAACCAATTTTTGAGAGGGTGATGGAGGTACCAAATCCCATGTGTGATTTCTGACCTGTGCATCGAATTCACTGCTCATTTCTCCTCGCCATACTTGATGTTTGAGAGCTTCAGTAGCTGTCCTCGGTTCTGATTCTAGCTCAATTTGGGTTGTATGAAGGGCGTATTTAGGGTTTGTTTTGCGGATACCATAGGTCAACCTTGTGGTGATTAGTGGTCGATTCGGTGGTGGTGGGTTTGGAGGTGACGGTGGTGATGAAGAAGATGGTATCGTCGATGTGTCGGAAGGATTTTCAGAGGTGTGGGTTGTGTTTGTTGGTGGGGTTTCTGAGAAAGTTGGGCTATTTGGTAATGGGCTTGGCTGAGAATTATTTGGTAATGGGCTCAGCTGAGAATTATTTGGGCTTGGTGCAGTAGGAGGCCCAGTTGAGTTATTGTTACCTGTCTCAGAAGAATCCGTTGACTGCGTATTCGACGACGATGACTCGGAGACCATTGCAGGTGAAGTATCCAACACGGGAGCCGCAAGCAGAGGTGGTTGTACGAATGGGACGATCTCGATAGGGTCGGTGATGGAGGTTGGTGGATTAGTATTGCTGGAAATTGTGGGTTTCAGAGCTGATAGAAACTGGAATGGATATTGGGTTTCGTCAAATTGAACGTGACGAGAGGTGTAGATGCGACCAGATTTTGGGTCTAGACAGGTATGCGCTTTGGGACAAAGAGTAGCCTAGATAGACACATGGAATTGATTTGGGATCGGGCTTATGGTGGGTATACGGTTTCAGCCATGGATAACAGAGGCTACCGAAGGTTCTGAGTTTAGAGTAGTTTGGATTTGAATTGAAAAGAAGACGGTAAGGAGAACGATTGTGAAGGATTTTTGATGCGGTCATCAGAACCAGACCAAACCAGGCGCTCACTAACTCAATCACTGACTCAACCACTACGTCAGTCAGCGCAAAGAAACCAAGAGAAGTCAAGGCCACAATGATTTCTGATCCAAAACCAAGCATAAGACTGATTATACATCCAACAATCAATCCTAAGAAGACATATGACCCAGGAGGAATCATAACACATGGAGAAGAGAGTATTGAGCCGAGAAGATCTTGTTGGGATAGTGTCCTGAAATCACACTTGTACTCACTCCTGTGATAGTTGTGTGTCGAGATCAGACATTCGTATAATACTGGGTGTTTGCAATGCTTTGCTAGAAGCCTCTTGCAATCTGTAGGTCGTGGACTTACTGCCAGTATTATATGATCCTATAGGGTCACACACCTAAGAGAACTGGAAGCTACGACATGGGAATGATCATTGTGGCAATGATCATATTATGTGTATTGAAATACACATAAGAATCGATATAATGGTATTGTGTCGATCGACACAGCTTGTGTGTCGGTCGACACAGTTCGGATTTTCCGAACAGGCTTTTCGGGTTATGGCTTAATTGAGTCTGGCCCGTTAAGCATGTTTAGGTCGAATAAAACGTGTTTAGTTCGACCTAAACAATAGAGCCGTCCAGTTTTCTTGACAGAAACACTAGACACACCAGAACCTATCGATCCCATTGATCCGGCACTAGCATCCCGTTTCCAGCGAGCGTGCGTGTGTATCTGGTAGAGGCAAGGCGTCTGCGTTGCTCCACTGATCTCGTTCACCATCTTCTTCCGCTGCCAAAGGTAAGAACGAGGTTGGTTTTATCATTCAATATATCAAACCCTTAGATCCAAAGGGATCCAACAGTGGTATCAGAGCTTGTTAGGGTTTAGCTATTGAATTTGATGCAAAATAATTCGAATCCTGATGTTGTTGAATTGATTTTTGCATGTTCAAATCGTGTTTTCATGTTATATTCTCGGTTTTGTTCCTGTTGAAAAGACGAAGAATTGATGAAAACGCATTGTGTCGATCGACACAAAGCGTGTGTCGGTCGACACGACGCGGCGCAAATATAAAATTTTAGGGTTTGTCGCAGGGTGTCGATCGACACAAAGCGTGTGTCGGTCGACACAGAGCGAAAACTCGCGAATAAAATTTTAGGGTTTGTCGTACAGTATCGATCGACACAAAGCGTGTGTCGGTCGATACAAAGCGAAAATCCGCAAATAATTCTAGGGTTTCGATCTGAGATCGAGTACCCGCAATCGTGTTGCGTCGATCGATACACTGGGTGTGTCGGTCGACACAGACAATGCGATCAGATAGATCGGTTCAATTGGATTGGACCGGTTATCTAGCTTGGTTAATTTTATTAACCAAATTGATTCTGGTTTGGTCATATCGATCGACACACAGTGTGTGACGATCGACATGGACCATTAAACCGAACTGGTTCAATTGAATTGAATCGGTTAAGTAAATTCGATTCGGTTAGACCGGTTATCGAAGAGCGGTTTAAATTTGATTGCATCGATCGATACCAATGGTTGGCGTCGATCGATACAATGCTCGCAGACATGCTAGTTGGACTACATATTTGCACATACCAGAACAATTTAATCCTAAAAGTTGTAGATGAATCTAAACTAAATAAACTGAATGTTTTAGATAAATAAACAAATCCTTGAATGTATATTGGATATGCATCAAGATAAATCAATTCTTTTCCTCAACTAAATATCAAGTGATCTTGATGTCTTGCCCGATCTTGTCTACTGTCAAGACTCGTTTCGCTGATTGGATAGTCTTGGAGTCCTTGGTATCCACAGCTACATGAGTAAGGCAGGTGATCATTGATAGACTTGCAGTGCGACTGTCAATGATCACAAGACCGAAGAGATTGGTTTACTTGACTGGGCCATCAGAAGTTCTGGGCCCAGAGACATCGGAGTGGATATGACATGGATTGTCTTATCCGCGACCAAGAGTTGTACTGGGTACAATTAGCAATGATTTGCTTACCTGGATGACTAAAGTTTGGGTGATGGCGAGTCGTCCACTCGAATTTTGGTGATCTGAGGATCTTGGTTCATTGTATTCATATGAGGAAACATAGTTTGAATACAATGCGAGTTTTCTTATTAGATAAGAATTCTCATTTCTTGTGCTTTATAACTAAAACCTTTACCTTTTTGAATTGCAGCTATGTCTGTCTCAAATCACATCAACACTTTCTCACTAAGATCCGTCCTTGAGAAGGACAAGTTAAATGGATCTAATTTCTTGGAATGGTATCGGAACCTGAGAATAGTTCTCAGGCAAGAGAACAAGGAATATGTCCTTGAAAGAGTTCTCACCGAGAGGCCACGTTCCAATGCTCCGCAGACAGAAAAGAATGCTTGGGATAAGCATTCAGCGGATGTCAAAGATGTTACTTGTCTAATGCTGGTGACCATGAACTCTGAGCTGCAGAAGCAATATGAGAACGTGTTGTCACCCATTGAGATGATTAACAGCCTGAAAGCTTTGTTTCAGGAGCAAGCTCGCACAGAGAGATACCAGACGGTTAAATCTCTCATGGATTGCAAGCTGGCTAAGGACAGTCCAGTAAGTCCTCATGTCCTTAAAATGATGGGTTACATTGATAACCTGGGAAAACTGGACTGTGCCATTAGCCAGGAGCTGGCCACTGACATGATTCTACAGTCATTGCCGTCGTGTTTTGATCAGTTCATTATGAACTACAACATGCAAAACATGACTAAGACATTGACTGAGTTGCACGGTATGCTGAAGACAGCAGAACCGAATCTCAAGAAGGCTACTCCCAGTGTCCTGATGGTATAAGGGGGTAAAAGGTTTAAGAAACCTAAGAAGGATAAGGGAAAGGCCCAGGTTGTCGAGACTGAAAGTCAAGACAAGCCCAAGCCCAAGCCCAAACCCGGGCCTTCTGCTGAGGATAAGTGCAACTACTGCAAGCAATTGGGGCATTGGAAAAGAGACTGCAAGAAGTTCAAGGAAGATTACAAGAAACTGAAGAAGACGTATGATGCGTCTGACTCAGGTATTTATGTTATCGAACTTAATGTTATATCTTCTAGTTCTACTTCGTGGGTATTGGATACCGGCTGCGGTGCTCACATTTGTACTGATGTGCAGGCACTAAGAAACAGTAGAACGCTGAAGAAAGGACAAGTGGAGCTACGAGTCGGGAATGGAGCTAAGGTTGCTGCACTGGCCGTAGGCACCTATGAATTGTCTTTACCTTCGGGCATGATTTTAGCTTTGAATAATTGCTACTTTGTACCTGCGATAAGCAGAAACATAATTTCAGTTTCCGTTTTGGATTTGGAAGGTTTTGATTTTGCTGTTAAGAATAAAGTTTGTTCTTTTAATCGTGATGGTACATTTTATGGTAGCGCCCCATTAGAAAATGGGTTATATGTTTTAAATCAAGAAATGCCTGTCTTTAACATAAATACAAAGCGGTTTAAGTCAAATGACGAAAACCCGACTTTCCTATGGCATTGTCGTTTGGGCCATATCAATGAGAAACGCATCCAAAGGCTCCATCGAAATGGGCTTCTGGGCTCATTTGATTTTGAATCATGCGAGAAATGCGAATCTTGCTTGGTGGGCAAAATGGCTAGAGCCCCTTTCAACAAACCAAATGAAAGGGCCAGTGACTTGTTGGGCCTTGTTCATACTGATGTATGTGGGCCGATGAGTACTGTTGCCAGAGGAAATTTCAAGTACTTCATTACCTTCACTGATGATTTCAGTAGGTATGGCTATGTCTACTTGATAAGACACAAGTCAGAATCCTTTGATAGATTCAAGGAATTCAAGAATGAAGTACAGAACCAACTTGGCAAAAGTATCAAAATTCTGCGATCGGATCGCGGAGGAGAATACTTAAGCCAAGAGTTCAGCGACTATCTGAGCGAGTGTGGAATTGTTTCACAACTCACTCCTCCTGGAACACCTCAATGGAATGGAGTGTCAGAGAGGAGAAATCGAACCTTATTAGATATGGTTCGGTCTATGATGAGTCATACTAATCTTCCATTATCCTTTTGGGGATACGCTCTAGAAACGTCTGCGTTTACACTAAATAGGGTGCCATCTAAATCAGTGGATAAGACACCACATGAATTGTGGACTGGGAAAATTCCTAATCTGTCTTTCCTGAAGATTTGGGGTTGTGAGGCTTATGTCAAACGTTTAATCTCTGACAAGCTTGCACCCAAATCAGATAAATGCTACTTCGTTGGTTATCCTAGGGAAACCAAGGCATACTACTTTTACAACCAATCTGAGAACAAAGTATTTGTTGCTCGGGACTGTTCTTTTCTTGAGAGGGAGTTTCTCTCTAAGAAAAACAGTGGGAGTAAAGTACATCTTGAAGAAATTCAAGATGCACATGAAACTGCTCAACCTGTTGAGGAAGAGCAGCAGTTGGACCCACAAAGTTCTGTGGAACCGGCGCCTGTGGAGCCTGAAGTTCGCAGATCCGGAAGGATCCGTCACGAACCCGAGAGATACTACGGATTCCTCGTAACCGACTCAAATGATCTGATGATCATTGATAGTGACGAACCAGCGACCTTCACGGAAGCTATGATGGGCCCGGACTCCGAAAATTGGCTTGGAGCCTCTAAATCCGAAATGGCATCCATGTCAGAAAACCAAGTATGGTCCTTGGTCAATTTACCTAATGGTGTAAAAGCCATTGAGTGTAAATGAATCTTCAAGAAGAAGATTGACGTGGATGGCAATGTACAGATTTACAAAGCGAGATTGGTGGCTAAAGGTTTCAAACAAATTCATGGTATTGACTATGATGAAACCTATTCCCCAGTGGCTATGCTTAAATCTATTCGGATTCTTCTAGCGATTGCCGCTCATTATGATTATGAGATTTGGCAAATGGATGTCAAAACCGCATTCCTGAATGGTATTCTGGAAGAGGATGTGTACATGACACATCCTGAAGGTTCTGTCGATCCAAAGAACGCTAAGAAGGTATGCAAACTTCATAAATCCATTTATGGATTGAAGCAAGCATCACGGAGTTGGAATCTTCGTTTTGATGAAGCAGTAAAGAAATTTGGCTTTATCAAGAACGAAGAGGAAGCATGTGTATACAAGAAGACTAGTGGGAGCAAAATTGCATTTCTTGTGCTGTATGTCGATGACATACTCCTCCTCGGTAATGACGTCCCGTTGCTTCAGTCTATCAAGACTTGGCTTGGAAGTTGTTTTTCCATGAAAGACATGGGAGAAGCCGCGTACATTCTTGGAATCAGAATCTACAGAGATAGAACAAACAAGTTTATTGGATTGTGCCAGGACACTTATATCGATAAGGTGTTGCACAGATTCAATATGCATGATTCCAAGAAGGGCTTCATACCAATGTCTCATGGCATAAGTCTCAGCAAGAAGCAGTGTCCGGCGACACATGCTGAGCGAGAACGCATGAATAGGATTCCTTATGCTTCTGCAATAGGATCTGTTATGTATGCCATGCTCTGCACTCATCCAGATGTAGCTTACGCGTTAAGCATGACGAGCAGATACCAATCTGATCCAGGTGAGGAACACTGGACAGCTGTCAAGAATATTCTCAAGTATTTGAGACATACTAAGGATAAATTCCTTGTGTATGGAGGAAGTGATGAACTTGTGGTGAATGGATTCACTGATGCGAGTTTTCAGACAGACAGAGACGATTTCCGATCACAATCTGGATTTGTCTTCTGTCTAAATGGCGGTGCGGTGAGCTGGAAGAGCTCTAAGCAGAATACCGTAGCTGATTCCACAACGGAAGCTGAATATGTTGCTGCTTCAGAAGCGGCAAAGGAAGCTGTTTGGATCAAGAAGTTCATGACTGAACTTGGTGTGGTTCCTAGTATCTTGGAGCCAGTGGCTTTATTTTGCGATAACAATGGGGCCATTGCTCAGGCGAAAGAACCCAGGTCACACCAGAAGTCCAAACATGTTGAGAGGAAATATCATTTGATTCGTGATATTGTCAATAGAGGTGATGTGAAGATCAGTCGAGTTCCGACAGATGAGAACGTCGCTGATCCTCTGACCAAGTCACTCCCAAGGCCTAAGCATGAGAGTCATACGACTGCTGTAGGCATTAGAGATCTTATGATGTAATCTTGATTCTAGTGGGAGTTTTTGGTTATATTTTAAGTTATAATAAGACGCTCTTGTAAACATTCTTTGGAAGTGTTTCAATGAAATTTGATTTCAGCATTATTTATATTGTGATCTAAATAATGGTCCCAAATAAGTTTATGACATATTATAGGTCATCAAGTTGAGGACTTGATCATGAAACCCTATAAGTTAATAAATTATTTTGTCCCTAGTCGAGGTTGTAGAATTGGGACACTAACAACCGGTAGAGACTAGATTGTGAGGTGACTGTTGGCTAAGTTTCATGGAGCCAATGATATGATTATCGCAGTCAATCACATAGATATATGTTAGTGAACATATGATCGGACATGACCCGCTAATGAGAAGTCTACAAGATAGTTATATCTGTGTCATAAGAGATTCTCATTACGACTATAGAGTATAGTCCTTAGACCTGAGTTCATCATGCTTTCTTGCATATGAATTGGTACACTTTGACATTGTCAAACGTCGACCCGTAACTGGCGACTATAACGGCACTGTTCGGGTGTATCATGAAGTACGCGTTGAAACAGGGATGGAACAAGAAGGGATTTGTCCCTCCTGTATAACGGGATGTAAATATCTCAAGGCCTATCGAAGACTGATTACTGAGAAAAATGTATGGCCGCACTCAAACGAACTGTAGTTCAGTTGTTTGTAATGTTCAGTATGAGATCAGGAGTTCGATAAACACGATGTTGGCTTAATAAGGATGACACAAATCTTGCCTTATGCCAAATCGAGATATAGAGACAAAAGGATTATAGGAATTGATGATTCCAGTACAAGTGGGAGATTGTTGGGATAGTGTCCTGAAATCACACTTGTACTCACTCCTGTGATAGTTGTGTGTCGAGATCAGACATTCGTATAATACTGGGTGTTTGCAATGCTTTGCTAGAAGCCTCTTGCAATCTGTAGGTCGTGGACTTACTGCCAGTATTATATGATCCTATAGGGTCACACACCTAAGCGAACTGGAAGCTACGACATGGGAATGATCATTGTGGCAATGATCATATTATGTGTATTGAAATACACATAAGAATCGATATAATGGTATTGTGTCGATCGACACAGCTTGTGTGTCGGTCGACATAGTTCGGATTTTCCGAACAGGCTTTTCGGGTTATGGCTTAATTGAGTCTGGCCCGTTAAGCACGTTTAGGTCGAATAAAACGTGTTTAGTTCGACCTAAACAATAGAGCCGTCCAGTTTTCTTGACAGAAACACTAGACACACCATAACCTATCGATCCCATTGATCCGGCACTAGCATCCCGTTTCCAGCGAGCGTGCGTGTGTATCTGGTAGAGGCAAGGCGTCTGCGTTGCTCCACTGATCTCGTTCACCATCTTCTTCCGCTGCCAAAGGTAAGAACGAGGTTGGTTTTATCATTCAATATATCAAACCCTTAGATCCAAAGGGATCCAACAGATCTAACAAGGCATATGAGCTTATCTTAGCTCAAGTGGAGACCAAGGTCAAGACATCTAGCTCAGCTCATCCTCAGCATGCTACTAAGAAGAGTCATCCCCAAAAGATGAAACAAGAAGAAGATACCACAAAGGAGCTAACCATATGTAGCATCACAACTAGCTCAGCGGATAACATCACGACTAGCCCAGCAGACTTGCCATATCTGGAAGCATTCACATTTGGAAGGTCAATTCAGCACCAAACCTTTACCTATAAAAACTACAGTGTATTGAGCTCCTTTCCATCAAGTCCAGACGTCCTCAGCTGCACAAGACCACACAAGATTCTCCATAAATTCAACAAGTCACACTTACCATTTTTGGAGAAGAAAGAGATCAAACACCAACGGCTTCTTTCCAAGAATGAAATCTGTGAATTCTATGCCATTAAAGTTGTTCCAGAGATCCTCACTTATCCCCTAAAACCATCCAGATACAAAGAAAGCAACAAGAGCTTGGATCCTTACCTAAAATCAGCCTAACGGCTAGTTTCTTTAACTTTGCGATTTCTTTCTTGTTCAAGGTCAATATGACCGTTAGACATGAGTCCTATAAAGTCTCATTGTATTCTTCACTTGTAAATGACCAACAAGCAAGCACAAGGCAGCCAACCACCAGAACAAGAGGTTCCCTAATCTTCTCAGGAACTAGCAATTAAAGATCCTGAAGTATACTTGCAGTGGGAAAGCAACATGGAGCAGTGGTTATAAGCTAACAAAGTTCCAAAAGAAAGGAGGCTAGTACAAGCTGTCTCAGCCTTCACAGAAAAGGCTTATGAATGGTGGCTAAAGGAGAGCACACCAACCATCCTTAAGAATCCAGTACTAGATTGGAGAGATCTCAAGTCCAGAATGCATAAGGAATTTATGGAGAAGCTTCAAACCACAACCAAGGGAGTGAAGACTGCATCCAAAGTACAAGTTGCTCCTAAGCCCAAGTATGTTTGCTATCCAGAACCTAAGAAGAATCTTCAAGCAAAGCATGGTCAGAAATGGCAGGAGGTCATGGAGATTTTGTACCCAAAGAAGCAAGAGCAGAAGCACAGCCGCAAAGCTTCACCCAATGCAACCGGACCTAGCTTTGATGCCTCACTCAAGTTGCGAGACACGCCAACACAAGGTAAGTTTTCTAACCTTGTAAATTCCAAAGAGCCAACCTGTTATAGGTACCATAGAAGAGGGCATTTTGCTGCAAATTGTCCATCTAAGAAGTTGTTCAAAGATATAACATCAGAGTTGAAATTGGAAGTAACTGACACAAATGATAATTTTGTGCAATCTGATATTTTAATTTCCAATTCAAGACTCATGCACTTGTCTTTGCCAAAGAGTTTTGATCCAGGAATAAGACAAGAAGAAGAGCACACAAGTCAAAAGGACATCAACCGTGAGGTGCAAGAAAACAAGGTGAATTCTGAACTTAAAGTGAATAAACTTGTTTGTCCAACCACTGTTATGAGGCACTTGTGTCTGGACCAAAAGGTTCATGAAAGTTTAGGTGCCAAAGAAGAAGTGGAGCAACATCAATGTCATGATACACAAGCAAGCAAAGGACAAGAGTACATTCAAAGTACCATCATGACTATTGCACCAAGACATGAATGAGACAAGGTAAGTAATTATCTTACTCAAACTGTTTATAATGATTCCAAGGATATGATAATGCATTTGTCTTGTCCAAAAGAACTTGAGAAAGATATAGGTCTTGAAGTCAAGTTTCAGGCAGAACCATCAATACAAAGGAATCAAGATGAGAAAGATCAGGGAGATCCAATCAATGATGGACTAGAGCATAAAACCTCTAGTAGTACACGCACCAGGAGAGAGGAGACTCTGAACCAGCTTGTTAAAGCCATAATAGTAAGCTTCAACCTTGTGCAACCTGTTTTTAAAGTCTCAAACTCAGATATAATTCACTTGCTCTTTCCCTTAAGAGTTGACTTAGGTACAGGTCTGATAAAGATCAAGAAGCCAAGGGAAGAAGGAGTCTTGAAAGAGAGACCAAAACCGAGCCATGTTTCCACACATGAGCCACAAGCAAATCAAAGGCTTGAATTATATCATACTCCAACCAAACATGAGGTTATTTCTGAACTTAAAGTGTCTAACACTGATTTTCAAGCCACTGGTATAATGCACTTGTTTCTAATTCTTGAGTCAAGTGTTGAGACATGGATTAGAGCTAAAGATAAGGCCAAATGGGAGATCAAGGAAAATCCACCAGACCGGACAACCCTTTGTTCCAACATACCCTCTAAAGAAATCCAGAACCATCAGGATGTTAGCCAGGTAAGTCTATCTATAATCCACCTCATTTCTAAAGACCCAACAGCTTTGTTGAATGACTTGTTAAATTTCCCAGAAGTTACTACAACTAAGGATAGTGAAATAGCTTCAAGTTTATCTATTCATAAGAAGCCCATAATTAATGCACTTGTCTCTTTGCCAAAGTGTTGAGAATATTTCAGGTCTTAAGGAGAGCAGGAGCAAGATAAGCAAAGGAGACGTCATACCAGCTCAAAGAAGAGGATTACTGCTATCCTATTTACTCAAAGAAGAGCCACCGGATGCTCCACAACTCAATCGGAATCAAAATGATTCCCAAGATAATCTTCTAACCCTCATTCACTTCACTGGACTAACTTGACTTATCTATGTGCAGGTTATCAAGTTTTGAGGTCAAAACTTCTTGAAGAGGGAGGGTATGATGCGGTCATCAGAACCAGACCAAACCAAGCGCTCACTAACTCAATCACTGACTCAACCACTACGTCAGTCAGCGCAAAAAACCAAGAGAAGTCAAGGCCACAATGATTTCTGATCCAAAACCAGGCATATGACTGATTATACATCCAACAATCAATCCTAAGAAGACATATGACCCAGGAGGAATCATAACACATGGAGAAGAGATTATGGAGCCGAGAAGATCTAACAAGGCATATGAGCTTATCTTAGCTCAAGTGGAGACCAAGGTCAAGACATCTAGCTCAGGTCATCATCAGCATGCCACTAAGAAGAGTCATCCCCAAAAGATGAAACAAGAAGAAGATACCGCAAAGGAGCTAACCATATGTAGCATCACAACTAGCTCAGCGGATAACATCACGACTAGCTCAGCAGACTTGCTATATATGGAAGCATTCACATTTGGAAGGTCAATTCAGCACCAAACCTTTACCTATAAAAACTACAGTGTATTGAGCTCCTTTCCATCAAGTCCAGACGTCCTCAGCTGCACAAGACCACACAAGATTCTCCATAACTTCAACAAGTCACACTTACCATTTTTGGAGAAGAAAGAGATCAAACACCAACGACTTCTTCCAAGAATGAAAGCTGCGAATTCTATGCCATTAAAGTTGTTCCAGAGATCCTCACTTATCCCCTAAAACCATCCAGATACAAAGAAAGCAACAAGATCGTGGATCCTTACCTAAAATCAGCCTAA
Organism: Orychophragmus violaceus; assembly: GCA_030180135.1. NCBI lineage: Eukaryota > Viridiplantae > Streptophyta > Magnoliopsida > Brassicales > Brassicaceae > Orychophragmus > Orychophragmus violaceus. Next base: position 86,923,338 of record CM058240.1, read on the forward strand.
CGGCTAGTTTCCTTTAACTTTGCGATTTCTTTCTTGTTCAAGGTCAATATGACCGTTAGACATGAGTCCTATAAAGTCTCATTGTATTCTTCACTTGTAAATGACCTTTCAATCAATCAATCAAAGTATTATTCAGTTTGTTTCAAAGAGTTTCTTTGTTAAGAGTTTATTCCTTCTCTTGAATAAGTGTGTGATTCACCTATTCTCTAGAAAACCTTGGATTAGGATTGCTTGTGTGATTCAAGCAGAACTGATTCAACCACAGATTGAGAGAGTCAATCAGCCCATCGAACAAGTGAGTTGTTCATCATCATCCATTCATTCCATCCATTTCGGTCAAGTAAGAGAGCTCTTAAGCCAGTGCTTGTCCTCCATCAATCCATCGCTCAAGCTTCCGCTCCGGGGCTACATCAATTTTTGTGGGCATTCGATTTATGAGGTAGACAACAATAGTAAGAGCATACATCCAGTACGTTTTTGGGATTGAGGCTCGGGTTAGGAGGGAGAGACCTGTCTCGAAAATGTGTCGATGACGTCGTTCGGCCATCCCGTTATGTTCAGGAGTATGAGGAGGTGTGGTTAGGTGGGTGATTCCTGACCGAGAGAGAAAATCGCGGAGAGCGTTGTACTCACCTCCGTTGTCGGAGAAAAGAGTTTCGATCTTGGTTTGGAATTGATTTTCAGCAAGGGATTTTAATCGAATGAAGGTGTCTTTTACTTGTGATTTAAGACGAAGAGGATAGAGCCAAACATATCGGCTATAGTGATCAACAAGAAGAAGGTAGTATTTGTAGTTATCAATCGATGTAATTGGTGAAGTCCAAACATCGGAAAAGATTATTTGAAGTGGGCGAGTAGAAGAGATTGTGGTTTCTGAGAAGGGAAGTTTATGACTTTTATTAATGAAACAGTCATTGCAAGCAAAAGTTTTAGATAAAGCAGACATGATAGGTAAAGAAAACTGAGAAATAATGGTTTTAAGAACTGGAAGAGAGGGATGGCCAAGGCGTGTATGCCATTCTGATAGAGATGCTTTTGGATTCGAGAAGGTATGATGGACTGAGGTGGTTTGGTTGGCCACTCGTACAGCTCTCCTCTAGTACTGCCTTGGAGTAACCGGGTTCCCGAGTGAAGATCCTTCACTTGAAAGGTTTGTGGAAACAATTCCACAGAAACACCGTTAGAATTGCACAACTTGTAAATAGATAACAGATTCTTATGGATTCGAGGAACATGGAGGACATTGTTAAGAAGAAGAGGTTTAAAGTTGATAGAGAGATAACCAGAACCAGTGTGGGTGATAGGAATACTTAAACCATTACCGAGTATAACTTCTTCAGATCCGTTGTAAGCCTGGTGGAGGGAGAGATTGTGAAGATCCGAGCTTATGTGATGGGTGGCACCGGTGTTAAGAATCCATGGTGCAGCATTAGCGGAGCCCGTATTGACAACCATGTTTGCACGTGGCTGCCATGGTGCAGGAGGATACGCCGGTGTCGGAAGCAGAGGTGCACTTGGGTTTGGTTGAACATTCTGGAGCTGTGGGCAACGTTTTGCTGAGTGCCCTTGGACATTACAGAACTGGCATTTACCAAGGTATGGTATTGGTCCTTTGTTGTTGTTGTTGTTACATTGATAGTTGTTGTTCCTCTGATAGTTGTTCTGTCATGGTTGATGATGTTTGTTTTTGTTGCGGTTGTTGTCAGATCGACCGCTTGCAAAATTGGCTATTACTGGAAAGCTCTCTGCAGGAGTGGTCTGGAGTATCTTTATCTCATGGTTCAACAGCTTCTCGTGGAGCTCATTTAGGGAAGGTGGAGTTTCACGGCCCTCTGTTTGTTCCACAATTGTCTTGTACTGGTAAGCCCGCAAGTACGATCTCTAATTGATCTTCATGGTCCATGACCTTGCCCAGTATTGCTAATTGGTCAAAGCGAGTGATTAGACTTTGCATATACTCATCAATGGTACGGTTACCTTTTGTCCACTTCTTGAGTTGAAGTTTGAGTTGTTGAATGTGACCACAACTTGGTTTCGAGTATGTTGCAGCTAGCTTAGACCAAATCGCAGCCGACGTGTTGTCCCGAGACAGAAGTGGTTGTATGGTGATGGTGATTGCTCCAAGTAGAGCACTGAGATGAGCTTGTCTTGTCTTTTCCACATACCAAACTTCAGATTTGTGGTGACGATTCCATCAACCGTGATGGTTTCTTCGGGAATTGGAGTGGACTCATCCAAGTATGCATCAAGCTCGTATCCTTCCAAGAGAGATTTGAGCTGTCGACTCCACATCAAATAGTTGTCAGAAGTGAGTTTTGTGACATTCGTCATATTGACATTGAGAAGGGAGGTGGGATGAACAACAACAGTTTCGGATTCTGTCATGTTAGTGTTAACATTCGAGGTATCATCATAGGTAGACATGGTGAAAAGAGTTACGAAGGAGAGAAGGGAAGTAGAAGAAGAGAAGATTTAGAGAAGAAAATTTTGACGACTAGGTCGTAATAGGCTCTGATACCATATGATTTTATGAACTGAATGATTTATTCATACGAGAGATAATCCCTTTATATACAAGATGAACAGTAGGTTAAATCTGTTGTACAAATATTATGTGATCTCAGTCATTCCATATATACAATATGTGATTGATAATCGTGCCATAAGTGTATCCGTGATATAAACAATAATAAATGTAGTTTTAAGTTTTTTTTTTTTTTTTTTTTGCCAACAGAACATATCTTATTAGCATAAAAGGATAAGTTCGGTTTACAAGGGAGGCCCAAAAAGCCCAAATACATGATCAAAAGGATAAGAGTGACGAACGGAACACGTTGAGGCGAGATAGACACAGCAGAACACGTGGCAACCCTAGAGTGAAACGCGTGAAGCTTTGGTGCGGTCATCATCGGCGACCACCAGAAACCACCGGCGGCAAGGCGGAAGAACCAACACCTCCGTCAAAAGCTTCGATTGAGTCCCGAACCCGATCTGCGACCTCAGCTCCGCCATAAACTCACCACAAGACCTTTGGCTACAGGAAGACGAACAGCTCCTAGGCACCAGCGATTCAGACCGCGACAATGGATGCTTCGTTGTGAGCAATCCTAACTAGGATTGCCGTTGAAAAGAAGAGGAAGACGAAATCCTCAATCGACGGTTCTAGCAACGAGCCAAAAACCAACGGAGATATTAATCCATCCGACGACGGAAATCGAGTGGGAACAGAGGTGAGAAGCAAAGCGTCGGCCAGTCATAAAAAGACGAAACGAGATCTAGGCCTCAACAGAGGCGTCGAACCGGAGGACATACGGAACAGAACCAGTCCCACCGGAGCAGAGTCCGGACCAACCCGGAAAAACAAGACAACAACGAAATTTACACCGAGAATCGGCCGAGTTAGACCGAATAACCGCCGGGAAAAAGATATCTCCTCCTTGAAAGATTTGCAGGTGAGAAGGGAGGGGGAGATCAGAAAAAACCCGACTAGGGGTTGAAGAGAATATTCTCTCGCGGAGAGAGAGAAACCCCAAAACAACGTTTCACATGTAGTTTTAAGTTAAAAGAACAATACATGTAGCTTCTTACATTTTATTCGTAAATGCAATTACGCACAGCTCATAAATATACCCCGGATCTTATAGTGGTTAAAAAACGGATTCAGAACGTTAGAGCGCGTCAAATTCCATCCACCTGGAAGAAAACTACGACACATTGTTCTAACGACGACACATTGTTCTAATTAAATGTTCGTTGACCAAAAAAAAAACAAACAAAAGCTAAGTTATCCAATTATGTCTCGCCGCGTTACCACCAGCTCATGGCGGTGCGAAACTACGCGGCGTTTACTCAGCACAAAAACGTAGCGCAGTTTAGTTAAAAGCAAACAAAATCGATTTGCACTTTTCTAGCTATCATCATCGGAGAGAAAACCCCCTTGACGGAGATATCGTACATAAGCAAGCAACCTTAACCTTCCCCCTGTAAAACCCTAAAATCAGGATCACGATTCCATCTTTATTTTCCTGGTTCGATTCTCACTGAATTTCGTGCTTTCACGATGGGATTGTTGGGTGGGCTTTAGGGGTTTTCGTTCTGTGTACTTTAGTTCACGGATCCTGTTCCTTTGCTTCAATTTCAGGCCGAACCACATTCGATTGAATTGCAGTTGTTTTTTTTTTGGTTTTTGTTGGAAACTAGATAGTTATGAGGAGTATAGTTTGCTGTGGTTCTAGAGAAATTTCAGGAACATGAAAGTTTTCTATTTTTATCCCCAAGTTTTTTTGTTTTTTAAGAATAATTTGTGAAATGAATGCTTTTTCGTACGAAATTGCATCCAAATTTCCAGCTTTAGATGCTTTGAAGATCTCTGGCAAAAGTCGGAGAGCACATGCACACGTAGCTGATTCTGGATATTGAATTTGTGGCATTGGCATCCAATGTAGTTAGATCTGTTTTGTTTTTAGTCTTAGTCTCATTGAGCAACGAGTGATTGTTTTTGTTCCAAATTGTTTCATTGATGTTTCAGGGATAGATTGACCATGGCAACTGCAACTATGGCAACAGCAGCTGGAGCAGCTGCTCTTCTATATTACACATTGAACCGGAAACTAATAGCGGGTCCATCTGATGTTGATGATGAGAATTCTGAAGCTCGTACTTCTTTGAGGATTGACCGTGTTTCGCATAGACTTATTCAAGCTCCAGCAACTTGGTTGGAGACTATTTCTACTCTCTCTGAGACTCTTCGTTTTACTTACTCTGAGACTCTAGGGAAGTGGCCAATTGGAGATCTTGCTTTTGGGATCAATTTTCTCATCAAGAGGCAGGTAAACAACTCTTGATCTTTATTACGGTGACAAGTTTTGGTTTTTAAATCATCTTGTTGTCTAAGTCGAAAATTTGATAATTGTGTAAATAAAACCGCAGGGACTTCTACATGTTGATCGTGTCTTTGGTGGTGAAGATAGTATAGAGCTTAAAGGACCAGAAGTGGCCAGTGAACTCAAATATTATTTGCACTTGTTGACATTGTGTTGGCATTTCTCCAAGAAGCCATTTCCATTGTTCTTAGAAGAGACCGGCTTTACAAAGGAAAACGTCCTCATTCACGAACCCAAAGCTGGGGTAACAACTCTTGAATTTTGGACGCTTTTTCGACATAGAAGTTGAGATTTAGGTTTTGAATTTTGCATCATGCAGATATTGAAGCCAGCTTTTACAGTTCTTGTCGATCACAATACAAAATGTTTTCTATTGTTGATTCGTGGAACGCATAGCATCAAGGACACCTTGACGGCTGCGACAGGAGGAATAGTGCCGTTTCATCATACTGTTGTAAACGAGAGAGGGGTCAGCAATTTGGTTTTAGGATATGCCCATTGTGGTATGGTTGCTGCTGCCCGGTGTATAGCAAAACTTGCCACCCCTTGTCTTCTCAAGGGTCTCGAGCAATATCCAGATTATAAAATCAAGGTACTCTACTTTATTTAGCACGTTTATGTTCTTGTGTTCGTTTTTTTCAAAAATCCGTCGTGTCAAACTAAAGATTGTCTATAGCCCACTCATGTAATTTTTCTGCGTTTTGTTCGTAGATCGTAGGGCACTCTTTAGGTGGTGGAACGGCTGCACTTTTAACATATATATTGCGGGAGCAGAAAATGCTCTCCACAGCTACCTGTGTTACATTTGCTCCAGGTTTTTCATTCAACATATTTTTCAGTTACATCGCTTGATGCCTTCTCGAGATATAAGACCGAGCTTCTGTTCCTGTGTTCTACAGCTGCTTGTATGACTTGGGAATTAGCCGACTCTGGGAATGACTTCATCGTATCTGTCATTAATGGAGCTGATCTGGTGCCTACATTTTCTGCTGCATCAGTAGATGACTTACGCGCTGAGGTGAGATTCTTAAACCCTGGGGATAACTTTTTGTATCTTCTTGTGAGAATCCTTTTTTATCCCATTTCCCGCCTCTTCAGGTAACAGCATCTGCTTGGCTAAATGATCTGAGAAATCAAATTGAACGGACTCGAATCCTCAGCACTGTTTATCGCTCAGCGACAGCTTTAGGATCCCGCCTTCCGTCCATGGCCACTGCCAAAGCAAAAGTTGCTGGTGCTGGTGCAATGTTACGCCCAGTGTCTAGTGGCACACAGGTAATAAGCTACATTGAGTGTGCTATGCTTATGTACTTAAACAGCTGTTAAGACTCGAAATGTTTCTGAGAGAAACAAAATTTATGCAGGTTGTGATGAGAAGAGCTCAGAGTATGCTGACCCGTCCTGCACTAAGCTTATCGTCTTGGTCGTGTATGGGACCCCGGCGTAGAGCCCCTGCTACTCAATCAAACTCGGAACATCAGTTAGATTCTTCCGAAGCAATTTCTCAAGTTAGTCCAGAAACTTCAGATCCTCTTCTTGCTACCATGAGCAGTAATTCCACGGAAGGAGAAATGAATGGAAAATGGAAATCAGAAGCTGAGTACGATGAAACATCTGGATGTATTGGAGCCACTGATCTTGACGAGTGTGAGGATCCAGCCGAAATCGAAACACGTGAGTTGCGTATGACTGAAGCCGAGCTATGGGAGCAGCTGCAGCGTGACCTTTACCACGACGACTCTTCAGAGCTGCCTGAAGAAGTCGATGTGGCAAAAGAGATCAAAGAAGAAGAAGAAGCTGTCATCGCAGAGGCCGGTGTGGCCCAGCCAGAGATCCGGACGGCTGAGATGAAAGAATCTCACAGATTCCTCCCGCCAGGGAAAATTATGCACATTGTCACGGTCCGGCCTGAGGCCGTAGAGGCAAACGAAGATGATGACGGTTCTGAACTCGAAAGACCTGAGACAGGGGAGACGGTGGAAGAAGGTAGAGTAGGAATCTTTCTGACGCCTAGGTCATTGTATAGTAAGGTGAGGTTATCGCAGAGGATGATAAGCGATCACTTCATGCCTGTTTATAGACGACAGATCGAACGGCTAATACAAGAGCTAACACTGGAACTGCCTTGAAGCTTCTGTTCTTGTTTTAGTTCCTTTTTTTGGCGGTAAAATATGTATTTGCTGTTGTAAATACTAATCATATTGACTATTGTAAGATAGTTTTCTTCTTATGCAATTCTCAAAAATGTTAATATATTTACAAAATGTACAGGTTCTTGCTTACAAAAACACATGGTGATCGATCACCCACCTCGAAGGTTCTTGATCCCTTGGGTTCTTGGTGGATTTATCATGAGCATCGTATTGATATCAAACGAACTCGTTGATCTACGGAATCTGCCCGTCGATATTGGAGCTAACAGTACTTGCGGAAACTCAATGGGTGACTTAGTATCAAATACCGTATTGTCGATAACGGTGGGGACGTTCGCTCTATCGGGATGCTATCCAGGTCCAATGTTCAACACACTCGTCAGGCTTGGTATGTCAATGCTTCTCGGCGCATGGTCCAAGAGTCCTGACTCATACATTGTCCCGGAAGACAAAATCTTGTTCTAAACATTTGGTGAGATCTACGGAATCTCCTGTTTGGTTTTGGCTGTGGTAATACTCCCGCGCAACGACATGCGACCTAACAAAACCTTAGGTGCTGGACTCATTGCTCTATATCTGATATTCGTTACTTTCAGGCTCAGTTGCCCCATAGGATTCATACCATGGGCTGTTTAACAAACTAAGGTAACCTTGTTTCTTCCCTAACCAAACAAACTAATCAGAGGCTATTATATGTAATATCTGAGCTTTCATAGTTTTGAATCTTTTCGATAATTGCTTCTTATCTGTTCGTGTTTTTGTCATACCTGCCACTTTTTTATAACCTCAAGATTCTCCTTATCCCCTTGTCAATATTAAATCGCAGTCCTGAGTCGTGTGACCCACGTCTCCTCCATACTTCTATTATTAACTGATTTTTGTTTTAAAAAATACAATACTTCCTTGACCAGAAAAAAAAACAATATATAGTACCAAATTTGTTATCTCTTTGGAGACGCATTTGGCACCAATTATTCATATATTGCTGACGTGGCATATAGACGAAATAAAAGATTCATAACCCCAAAGAGAAATAAATACGTTACCGAAATATAGTCGGACACAACGAATCTTGATTCATCGCCATTGCAATGGCCGCCAAGCTCTCTACCTCCTCCGTCTTCTTCGTCCACTCTCTCTTCCTCTGTTTCGTATCGTCATTATCTTCATGGGATGGCTTAGAATCATACATCGTCCATGTGCAGAGATCTCATAAGCCCTCTCTCTTCTCCTCCCACAACCATTGGCACAACTCTCTCCTCCGTTCCCTCCCATCTTCTCCCCAACCAGCTACCCTCCTCTACTCTTACTCACGCGCCGTTCATGGCTTCTCCGCTCGTCTCTCACCTATACAGACCGCCGCTCTCCGCCGTCACCCTTCCGTTATCTCCGTTATACCAGATCAGGCGCGTGAGATCCATACCACTCATACCCCTGACTTCCTCGGTTTCTCCGATAATTCTGGTCTCTGGAGCAATTCCAATTACGGCGAAGACGTGATCGTTGGCGTTCTAGACACTGGAATCTGGCCGGAGCATCCGAGTTTCTCTGATTCAGGTCTCGATCCCGTTCCATCTACATGGAAAGGCGAGTGCGAGAGCGGACCAGATTTCCCTGCATCATCTTGCAACCGGAAGCTCATCGGTGCTCGAGCGTTCTACAAGGGATATCTAACGCATCTGAATGGGTCAACGCACGCAGCGGAGGAGTCGAGATCGCCGCGTGATACAGCAGGTCATGGGACGCACACTGCATCTACGGCGGCTGGATCGGTGGTGGTCAACGCGAGTTTGTACCAATACGCGCAAGGAGTGGCGCGTGGGATGGCGTCAAAGGCTAGAATCGCTGCCTACAAAATATGTTGGACCGGTGGCTGCTACGACTCCGACATCCTTGCCGCCATGGATCAGGCGGTTGCAGACGGTGTTCACGTGATCTCTCTCTCTGTAGGCGCCAACGGCTTCGCTCCAGAGTATCACTTGGACTCCATCGCGATCGGAGCATTTGGAGCAATGAGGCACGGTATCGTCGTTTCCTGCTCCGCCGGAAACTCTGGTCCTGGGCCTCAAACCGCAACCAACATCGCTCCTTGGATACTTACCGTTGGTGCATCCACGGTCGACAGAGAGTTCTCTGCCAACGCCATCACTGGCGACGGAAAAGTCTTCACGGGAACGTCACTGTACGCTGGCGAATCTCTGCCGGATTCTCAAATTTCTTTGGTGTATTCCGGCGATTGCGGAAGCACATTATGCTACCCGGGAAAACTGAACTCATCATTGGTGGAAGGAAAAATCGTTCTCTGTGACAGAGGAGGCAACGCCAGAGTTGAGAAAGGAAGTGCCGTCAAGATAGCTGGCGGCGCAGGAATGATTCTCGCGAACACTGCTGAAAGCGGCGAAGAACTCACCGCCGATTCACATCTCGTCCCGGCGACCATGGTCGGAGCTAAAGCTGGAGATCAAATCCGCGACTACATCAAACAGTCAGACTCTCCCACGGCAACAATCAGCTTCCTGGGCACTTTGATCGGACCATCCCCTCCTTCTCCCAGAGTCGCCGCCTTCTCTAGCCGTGGACCAAATCACATAACACCGGTTATCCTCAAACCGGACGTGATTGCGCCAGGAGTCAACATCTTAGCCGGTTGGACAGGAATGGTGGGTCCAACCGATTTGGATATCGACCCGAGACGGGTCCAATTCAACATAATCTCCGGCACATCGATGTCGTGCCCACACGTCAGCGGACTCGCCGCTCTCCTCCGTAAAGCTCATCCCGAATGGTCACCCGCTGCAATCAAATCCGCCCTCGTAACAACCGCTTACGATACCGAAAACTCCGGCGAACCAATCGAGGATCTCGCCACCGGTACATCATCCAACTCGTTTATCCACGGAGCCGGCCACGTGGACCCAAACAAAGCCTTGAATCCTGGCTTGGTTTACGACATCGATGCTAAAGAGTACGTCGCTTTCCTTTGCGCCGTGGGATACGAGTTTCCGGGTATTCTAGTGTTCCTTCAGGATCCGTCTCTTTACGACGCATGCGAAACGAGCAAGCTCAGAACCGCCGGCGATTTCAACTACCCATCTTTCTCCGTGGTTTTCGGATCGACCGTCGATGTTGTTAAATACAGAAGGGTTGTTAAAAATGTGGGAAGCAGTGTTGACGCGGTGTATGAAGTCGGTGTTAAATCTCCGGCGAATGTGGAGATCGATGTGTCTCCGAGCAAGATTACATTTAGCAAGGAGAAGAGCGAGTTGGAATACGAAGTGACGTTTAAGAGCGTTGTGCTCGGTGGTGGAGTTGGATCCGTGCCGGGTCATGAATTTGGGTCGATCGAGTGGACAGACGGTGAACATATCGTCAAGAGCCCGGTGGCCGTTCAGTGGGGTCAGAGCTCAGTTCAGTCATTTTGATTGATAATTAAATTTGGGATTTGCTTTTATGTTTTTATCGAGAAAGTTCAATTGGGTTAACTAAAGGACCTAGTTGTGAATTGGGCCGATCAGTTTGCTCATAGTTGAGCCCATACTCTTGGATTAGACCACTATACATGGGGTTGCATTTGGAAATCAGCAGTCAAATGTTTGTTTTTTAAAACTAAACAGATGATTCCATGGAACCTCCCTAACCTATTGGTCAAGAGTTTGAAGGTTTCTACATTAAAACCTATAGCAGTTTAACCAAACTAATGGATGTAAGTTTATAGAAAGTTTTGAGTATTGTAGGTAAAACCGTCTGTTTATTAGTGTATATCCTTAATATATTCCACATACTTATCTTCTGCAACAAACGTTCTATAAGTTGCGATATGATCTCTCTAAAAGATTTTTTTTGTACTCGATATATACACGATCACTCTTCATTAATAATACATATATAAATTCAAACGATCACATGGTATCAGAGCAGATTTAATCCAACCAAAAATCCCTATTTTCTCTTTTGCAAAATCTCTATCGTTGACAATGTCAACCGAAAACTCTTCCTCTACTGCTTCAGCAGCTCTCGTTTTTAATCCTTCTGGTAACAAAGCCTCACTGATCTCCCTTAATATGAATGGGATCACAAAACTCACCACTACAATTTTCATCACCTGGAGGCTCCAAGTTCAAGCTCTACTCGAAGCTCATGAACTTCAAGTGTTCATATCCGACGAGAATCAATCGCCATCGGAGACAATCACAAATACCGATGGCTCAACCACACCAAATCTAGAATCTATCATCTGGAAACGCCAAGACAGGATGCTATACAGTGCCCTAATTGGTGCTCTCACTCTCAACATCCAACCGGTTGTTGCTCGAGCTCAAACATCACGTGACATCTGGCGTGTTCTTCACAACACTATGGCAAATCCAACCGAGGTCATATCATTCAACTGAGGCAACACATCAAGAGGAGCAGCAAAGGCACACAATCCGTTGTTGATTACATGCGTGGAATCCTCAACAAAGCTGATCAATTGGCTCTCCTCGATCATGAGGATTTGCTTGATATCATCACTGCAAGATTAAATGATGATTTCCGGTCAATTGTTGAGATGGTTAACGATCGAGATGTTCCCATCTCTATTGATGAGTTGCATGAAAAGCTTCTCAACAGAGAGAATGCTTTTACTCTTATTGATGAAACTTCGACACCAACTCCCATCACGACGAATATGGTGCAGAATCGTCAAACTCAGTTTCAGCAACAACGACCAGCCTATCGTGGACAATCACAATCCCGAGGCGGCTTTCAAGGGTGTGGGCGTGGTTATCAAGGCAAGTGTCAAATCTGTGGCGTACAAGGGCATAGTGCAAGACATTGCCCGCAATACACTAGTGGAGTCTCTCAGTACCGCTCGTCGACTCCCTCGCCTCAGCCTACTCCATGGCAACATCCAATGCCTCCGATGCCACCTTCTCAATGGAATCCTCAGGCACATCACACTGTCTCCAGCTTCTCTGATATGTCAATGCCTCCTTGGCTTTTCGACAGTGGCGCATCCCATCATATAGCAACCGATCTGAGCAATCTCTCACTTCATTCACAATATCAAGGTGGAGAAGATGTCATGATTGGAAATGGCACTGGATTCCCGATCACTCACACTGGTTTTGCAAATCTTCCTTCTCCTTCACGTTCGCTATCACTTACTAATGTTCTTTGTGTTCCTGACATCAAGAAAAATCTGATATCTGTGAACAAGTTTTGCAAAACTAACAATGCCATTGTACAATTGTGTCCTTCTGATTTTCAGGTGAAGGATCTTCGAACGGGGGAAACGCTGCTCAACGGCAAATCCAATAATAGACTCTACGAATGGCCGACTGAATGCTTTCCTTCCTTATCACAAAATGCTTCCGCCTTCTTCTCCATCAAGTCGCCTAGCTCAGTCTGGCACTCTTGTTTAGGCCACCATCATCATCATACTCTTCATCACATCATCTCTCATTTTAATTTGCCTACTTCTTCATTGTCGTTTTCACCTTGCAATTCTTGTTTCAGTAATAAAACACATAAACTTCCATTCTCAAATAATACTCTTCTTTCTTCTCAACCCCTTGATACTATTTTCTCTGATGTTTGGACATCGCCCATTCTCAAATAATACTCTTCTTTCATCTCAAATATTATGTTGTCTTTATTGACCATTTACAAGATATACTTGGTTGTTTCCAATGAAAGCAAAATCGGAGGTGGCTAAGATCTTTCTAGCGTTTCAAAACTGGTGGAAAACCGATTCAAACTCAAGATTGTTACTCTCTACTCAGATAATGGGGGCGAGTACATCAGTCTTCAACCTTACCTCTCGGCCAATGGCATTGCTCATCATACAACTCCTCCACACACTCCTGAACACAACGGGATTGCTGAGCGAAAACATCGTCATGTTGTTAAAACGGGGCCCACGCTTCTTCATCATACTTGAATTCCTCAGACTTATTGGAGCTATGCCTTTACAGCCGCCACTTATCTAATCAACATACTGACGTCTCCATCCCTAGCCAACTCGTCACCATTCCAGCTACTGTTCCAAATGTTGGGATAGTGTCCTGAAATCACACTTGTACTCACTCCTGATGATAGTTGTGTGTCGAGATCAGACATTCATATATTACTGGGCGGTTGCAATGTTTTGCTAGAAGCCTCTTGCAGTCTGTAAGTTGTAGACTTACTGCCAGTATTATATGATCCTATAGGGTCACACACCTAAGCAAACTGGAAGCATGAAAGTGGGAATGATCATTATGGTACTGATCATATATATATGTGTATTGGATACACATTTGTTGGAATTGTGTCCAGTAATCTCGGTACTGTCTCTAGAAAGTAAGAGTATGTCAATGATCAGACATAAGTCATATAATACTGGGGGTCATGATGGCTTGCTAGAGTCCGCTCATGATCTATAAGTCTTGGACTTATTGCCTTTATTATATGATCCCATATGGGTCACACGCCTAAGCTAACAGGAAAATGTGTAGGAACGGTTTAGCAGAAGTACGGTAAAAGTGCTAGGCATTTACTGTACTTAGAGAGAATAAAACGGTTTAGGCACTGTGTGTCGATCGATACACAAGGGGTATCGGTCGACACAGTGCGCGAGTACCGTCTAGTTAATTGGTGTTTGGGCCAAATGGCCCAAACGGAACCGGACAAGTTTTATAAGGTAAAACTCGAGTTTCTGGAAAATTAACCCTAGCCACCCAGCCGAAAACTCTCTCTCTCTGCGCCGAAATCCTCTAGTGATCTAGCAGTCGTTTCCTGTGATCGCGTGTGTGAACCTTTGGAGGATTCATCCCTCGGTGTTTCTCTGATCTCAGACATACCATCTATTTCCGCTGCAAACAGGTATAAGGTGAGATCATCGTTTGTTTCTATTCTGAGAAGAACCTAGATCGCATGTTTAGGTTGATATGAATCTAAGAATTGAATCAGGATCAACTAAACAATCCTTCAGTGGTATCAGAGCCATGGTTATGGTTTTTCTTGTTTAGATTCAATGTTTAGGATTGTTTTCTTGTTTAAAAGTGTTTTGAATCAACTACTGATAAGAGAAACCATTTAAGCAACAAGAATTGAAATCTAAACACACCTAAAATCGCAGAAACCAAGCTATATTGACTTGGTAGAATGCGATTTTCAAAAGTCAGTATCGACCAGAATCGCATGGATCGATCGATACGATCGCATGGATCGGTCGATACAGTCTATCGGCAAAACCAGTTAAACGCGTGAAAGCATCGATCGATACAGGATCGATGCAGGTTCGATATTGGTGCATCGACCGATGCGGTTGGTGCACATCGATCGACACGGTTAGGGTTTTGGCTCGGATCCGTGCATGCGTAAGAGCATCGATCGATACAGGATCGATGCACGATCGATGCAGGATCGATGCTGAGAGCATCGACCGATGTGGTTGATGGATCGATCGACACGGTTGGTCCATCGATCGACATGGTTGGTTTAAGGCTCGGTTTAATTTTGATTAAAATTAATTCGTCCTGGTTTAATAAACAGATTTAATAATTTTATTAAGTCTGGTTAAACCGGGACAAGAAATCCAATGTCGAAAGAATTATTGGATTTAGTGCCTAAACCAGGATTTTCTAATTTGATTTGGTTGGACCAAATAAATTGAGAAAATCCGGTTTAGTAAATAACCGGTTGACAATTGTGGTCATCGTAGTAATTAAAATTTGGTTAGACCAATTTTAATGAACCAGACCGGTTATGTCAATTAATTGGACAATTGGGTCATGTCTTGGACATGGACCAATTCTTGGGCCTCGGGCCAAGAAGTTAAAACAATTGGGCCATTAATTGAGTCATTCTTAAGATTTAAATTTAAAACTTATTTTGTAAAATAAAATTATGAAATTCGATTTTAAATTTATAAAGTTCCGAAATTTCGAAATTAGAAAGTTTCCAAAATTAGAAGTTTCTGAATTTGCGGGTTTTGGATTTTAAAGAAGTTTCTAAAGTTAGAAAGTTTCCGGTTTTTAGAAAGTTTCCAATTTTAGAAAGTTTCCAAAAATAGTAGGTTTCCAAAAATAGAAAGTTTCCCGAAATAGTAATCTTCTATTTTGGGAATGATTTTAATAAACCTACGGACCTCAAACAATATCAAGCGTTGGATGTCTTGTCCAGGCTATGTCAGCTGTCAAAGCCCATTCAATTGCATTCATGGCCTTACAGTGTGAGGATGTCTGCTTTTGCGTGAGTAAGACGGTTTGTGATTCATAAATGTCATTGGGAGTCCCAGACATTAATGATTACATGACTGTATAGTCCGGTTTTCTTGACTAGGCCATCGGGAGTCCCGGGCCTTGAGACATCAGGGTGGATTGGGCCTCGGGCCCAGATTCACAACCAAGAGTTATATCACGGATATAATTAGCCGAAATAGGGCTTACCGATATAAGCTAAGGTTGGGTGACGGCCAGTGGCCCACTTTGATCTTAGTTATATGTGGATCTTGGAATCATTATATTCTATTGAGGGTAACTTAGGTTATTGAATATAATGCATGATTAATCATATTATACTTTAATACGAGATTAATCATTTTGAACATATAACTAATAACCTTTTTATTTATATATTTCAGATATGACTACTACAAGCACACAAAACACGTTCTCGATCCGGTCTGTTCTCGAGAAGGAGAAGCTGACTGGAACGAACTTCCTGACATGGTCAAGGAACTTGAGGCTGGTCCTCAAGCAGGAGAAGAAGGATTACGTCCTTCGAGATCCCCTCCCCGAGAGGCCTCTTGCCAATGCTGCCAGGACTCTGCACAATGCTTGGGAAAAGCATTCGTCAGATGAAAATGATGTTTATTGCCTGATGTTGGTGACAATGACTCCAGAGCTGCAAAAACAGTTCGAAAGTGTGTTGTCTCCAATCGAGATCATGGCAAGCCTGAAATCGCCTTTTCAGGAGCAGGCTAGGACCGAGAGGTTCCAGACAGTTAAGAACCTCTTGGACTGTAAGTTGGCTGCGAATGCGGCAGTGAGTCCTCATGTGTTGAAGATGATGGGTTATCTCGATCATCTTCACAAACTCGACTGCCCAATCAGCCAGGAACTTGCCTGCGACATCATTCTGCAGTCTTTACCTGCAAGCTATGATCAGTTCATTCTGAACTTTAACATGCATGGCTTGAGTAAGACACTGCCTGAGCTTCACGGAATGCTCAAGACTGCAGAGCCCAACTTGAAGAAAACCGCCAAGGACCCCAATGTACTTATGGTACAAAAGGGCAAGGGGTTTAAGAAGTCTTCTGCTAAGGATAAGGGAAAGGCCAAGGGTGTCCAAGTCGTGGACTCAGACACGCCAAAGCCCAAGCCCAAGTCCAAGGCTGGGCCTACTGACATGTGCAGGTTCTGCAAAGAACTGGGGCATTGGAGAAGAGATTGCAAGAAATTCCAGGAAGGTCTAAAGGAATTAAAGAAGAAGACTTTCGAGACTTCTTCATCAGGTATTTTTGTTATAGAAGTTAATACAACTACTTCTGATAATACCTCATGGGTCATGGATACTGGTTGTGGGGCTCATATTTGTACTAATATGCAGGCACTCAGCAACAGTAGAAGGCTGAAACAAGGACAAGTGGAACTACGAGTTGGGAATGGAGCGAAAGTTTCAGCACTAGCTGTAGGAACTTACTTGTTGTCTTTACCTTCGGGATTGATTTTAGAACTTAATAATTGTTATTTTGTACCTGCTATAAGCAGAAATATTATTTCAATTTCTTTGTTGGATTTGGAAGGTTATGATTTTTCAGTTAAGAATAAATTATGTTCCTTCAATCGCAACAATTTGTTCTATAGTTCTGCCCCTCTTACGAATGGGCTTTACATACTCGATCAATCCGCGCCAATTTATAACATTAATACAAAACGGTTTAAACCTAATGGGGAAAACCGAACGTTTCTATGGCATTGTCGTTTAGGGCACATCAGCGAGAAACGCATCAAGAGGCTCCATTCGAATGGACTTCTTGGCTCATTTGACTTTGAGTCATGTGAGAAATGCGAATCATGCATGATGGGCAAAATGACACGGGCCCCCTTTAATAAACCTAACGAGAGGGCCAGTGACTTATTGGGCCTGATACACACTGATGTGTGTGGCCCAATGTCCACTAATGCAAGAGGAAACTATCAGTACTTCATTACCTTCACTGATGATTTCAGTAGGTATGGATATGTTTACTTGATGAAACATAAGTCTGAATCTTTTGAGAAGTTCAGAGAATTCCAAAATGAAGTACAGAACCAACTTGGCAAAAGCATTAAGGCTCTTCGGTCCGACCGAGGAGGAGAATACTTAAGCCAAGAATTCAGTGATCATCTAAGAGAGTGTGGGATTGTATCCCAACTCACTCCTCCTGGAACACCTCAATGGAATGGTGTGTCTGAGAGGAGAAATCGGACCTTATTGGATATGGTTCGATCTATGATGAGTCACACAGACCTTCCAATATCCCTTTGGGGATATGCTCTGCTAACAGCAGTGTTCACACTAAATAGAGCGCCATCAAAAGCAGTAGCAAAGACACCATATGAATTATGGACTGGAGAAGCTCCAGTGCTGTCTTATCTAAGAATTTGGGGTTGTGAAGCCTATGTTAAGAGATTAATCTCAGATAAGCTTACACCAAAATCTGATAAATGCTACTTCATTGGTTATCCACGGGAAACCAAGGCTTATTACTTCTATCTACGTTCCGAGAACAAGATCTTTGTTGCCCGGGATTGTAACTTTCTTGAGAGAGAGTTTCTCTCTAAGAAAGACAGTGGGAGTAAGGTACTGCTTGAAGAAATTCAAGATGAACAGGATACTGCTCAACCTAATGAGGAAAAGCAGCAGGAGGATCTACAAGAAATTGTAGAGCCTGAACCTGTAGTACCTGAAGTTCGAAGATCCGGGAGGATCCGTCACGAACCCGAGAGATATCAGGGATTTCTCGTGACTGACTGTCATGATCTTTTGATCATTGATGGTGATGAACCATCGAACTTCAATCAAGCCATGATGGGCCCAGATTCCTCTAAGTGGCGCAAGGCCACTGATTCCGAAATGGACTCCATGTCGGTCAACCAAGTATTTTCGTTGGTTGACTTACCCGTTGGTGTAAAAGCCATCGAGTGCAAATGGATCTTCAAGAAGAAGATTGACGTGGATGGAAATGTCCAGATTTATAAAGCCAGGTTGGTGGCAAAAGGTTTCAGACAAGTTCACGGTGTGGACTACGATGAAACCTATTCACCGGTGGCTATGATGAAATCTATTCGGATTCTACTAGCAACTGCAGCTTTTCATGATTATGAAATTTGGCAGATGGACGTGAAAACCGCCTTCCTGAATGGTATTCTGGAAGAGGATGTGTATATGACGCAACCTGACGGTTACATAGATCCAAAGAATGCTGGGAAAGTATGCAAACTTCATAAATCCATTTATGGATTGAAGCAAGCATCGAGGAGCTGGAATCTTCGTTTTGATGAAGCGATCAAGCAATTTGATTTTATCAGAAACGAAGAAGAACAATGCGTGTATAAGAAAACTAGTGGGAGCAAAATCGTTTTTCTTATTCTGTATGTTGATGACATACTGCTTCTCGGAAACGACATTCCAATGCTGAAGTCTGTAAAAGACTGGCTTGGAAGTTGTTTTTCCATGAAAGACATGGGTGAAGCCGCATACGTTCTTGGAATTAGGATCTATCGGGATAGACCTAAGAGGCTGATAGGCTTGTGTCAAGACTCATACATTGACAAAGTCCTACAAAGATTCAGCATGAAAGATTCCAAGAAGGGCTTCACGCCAATGGTACATGGCACGACGCTAAGCAAGAAGCAGAGCCCTACGTCGGCTGCTGAGCTTGAGCGCATGAAGAATATTCCTTATGCATCTGCAATAGGATCT
Organism: Orychophragmus violaceus; assembly: GCA_030180135.1. Taxonomy (NCBI): domain Eukaryota; kingdom Viridiplantae; phylum Streptophyta; class Magnoliopsida; order Brassicales; family Brassicaceae; genus Orychophragmus; species Orychophragmus violaceus. Next base: position 86,942,308 of record CM058240.1, read on the forward strand.
GTCATGTATGCCATGATCTGTACTCGTCCTGATGTTGCTTACGCATTGAGCATGACGAGTAGATACCAGTCAAATCCAGGTGAAAACCATTGGATTGCCGTAAAGAACATCTTGAAGTATCTAAGACATACTAAGGATAAGTTCTTAGTGTACGGTGGAAGTGATGTGCTTAAAGTCAGTGGATTCACGGACGCAAGTTTCCAGACAGACACAGATGATTTCCGGTCACAGTCCGGTTATGTCTTTTGTCTGAATGGCGGTGCAGTAAGTTGGAGAAGCTCCAAGCAGGACACCGTTGCTGATTCCACTACGGAAGCTGAATATATCGCCGCCTCAGAAGCAGCGAAGGAAGCTGTTTGGATTCGAAAGTTCATTATGGAACTAGGTGTGATACCAGATGCGGCTGAGCCTCTGGCACTATTTTGTGACAACAATGGTGCTATAGCTCAGGCAAAGGAACCAAGATCACACCAGAAATCCAAGCATGTTCAAAGAAGATATCACTTGATACGTGACATCATTAATAGAAAGGAAGTCAAGATCAGCCGAGTTCCGACAGATGATAATGTCGCTGATCCTTTGACAAAGCCACTCCCAAGGCCTAAGCTCGAGTTCCTGACTGAAGCTGTAGGCATTAGAAACATTGAAATGTAATCTAAATTTGAGTGGGAGTTTTGTGAGCTTTATTTTAGTTATTTGATATGTTCTTGTAAAACATTATTATTTATGTTTTAATGAAATTATTATTTCAAGATTATTTTAACTGTGATGAAATAATCGTTCCAAAATGATATGAACCATTTTATAGGTCATCGAAGTAAATGATTCGATCTTGAGTCATCGAAATCATTTAGCTTGATCATGAGATCCTATATTTGATAAATGTTTTATATCATCCTGTCCCTAGTCGAAGGTTGTTGAAATTGGAACACCAACAACCGTGTAAGATTGGATTGGTACGTGACTTATGACGAAGTCTCAGTGTGTCATAGATGCTCGGCATCAAAGTCAGTACATAGGTGTATGTTGGGAACATACGACCGGACAAGACCCGCTAATAAGAACTCTTCAGGATATTTATATCTGTGTCATAAGAGATTCTTACTACGACTATAGAGTATAGTCCTTAGACCTGAGTTCACATGCATGTGACTGCACATGGACTGATGTACTTTGATCATTGTCTAACGCTATCATTCTGTGATAGCTATAAGGACCTTGTTTGGGTGCATTATGAAATGAGTAGTTTACAGTGATGGAACAAGATGGGATTTGTCCCTCCAATATAAATGGAGTGAATATCTCTTGGCCAATCGGAGATTTGAATACTGGAAAACGCATGGCCATGCTCAAACGGACTTTCCCGAGTCGTTTGTATTGTCAGTATCAAATCAGAGTCCGATGAACAAGATTAGGCTTTATAAGGATGACACTAATCTTGCCTTATGACTAATCGAGATATTGAGACGAAAGGGATTATGAATACAGAGATTCCAGTACAAGTGGGAGATTGTTGGAATTGTGTCCAGTAATCTCGGTACTGTCTCTAGAAAGTAAGAGTATGTCAATGATCAGACATAAGTCATATAATACTGGGGGTCATGATGGCTTGCTAGAGTCCGCTCATGATCTATAAGTCTTGGACTTATTGCCTTTATTATATGATCCCATATGGGTCACACGCCTAAGCTAACAGGAAAATGTGTAGGAACGGTTTAGCAGAAGTACGGTAAAAGTGCTAGGCATTTACTGTACTTAGAGAGAATAAAACGGTTTAGGCACTGTGTGTCGATCGATACACAAGGGGTATCGGTCGACACAGTGCGCGAGTACCGTCTAGTTAATTGGTGTTTGGGCCAAATGGCCCAAACGGAACCGGACAAGTTTTATAAGGTAAAACTCGAGTTTCTGGAAAATTAACCCTAGCCACCCAGCCGAAAACTCTCTCTCTCTGCGCCGAAATCCTCTAGTGATCTAGCAGTCGTTTCCTGTGATCGCGTGTGTGAACCTTTGGAGGATTCATCCCTCGGTGTTTCTCTGATCTCAGACATACCATCTATTTCCGCTGCAAACAGGTATAAGGTGAGATCATCGTTTGTTTCTATTCTGAGAAGAACCTAGATCGCATGTTTAGGTTGATATGAATCTAAGAATTGAATCAGGATCAACTAAACAATCCTTCAACATTTACATAGAGTTTTACAATGTGTGTGTCGATCGATGCATGAGTGCGTCGATCGATGCAGGCTTTTCGTGGAGGTGTGTCGATCGACACATTAAGTGTGTCGATCGTTGCATATCGGGTTTCGAAACTGATGTTTCGGATTAATGACGCAACCGAGTCGGATTTGCCTGACGGTTTGTGATGTCATTTACAGGTCGATATATAAAGGCTTATATGGTCGACCTGAACCCTGGCCGTCTTCTCTTCTATCTAACAGAAAAGCAGAAACACTAGAAACTCTTAGATCCCACAGATCCGGCACTAGCATCCCGTTTCCAGCTTGTGTGCGTGTGTATCTGGTAGAGGCAAGGCATCTGCGTTGCTCACTGATCTCGTTCACCAATTCTGCTGCCAGTTCAAGGTAAGAACGAGGTTGGTAAATTCAATATATCAAACCCTAGATCCTAGGAGATCCAATAGTGGTATCAGAGCGTTGTTAGGGTTTAGCTATTGAATCTGATGTAATTAATTCGAAAACTGAGTTTGTTGAATTGATTATTGCCTGTGAAAATCGTGTTTTCAAGTGTTAATCTCGGATTAAAGCATCTGTTGAAAATTCGATACCTGTGTTCTCGCAATGTGTCGATCGACACAAAGCGTGTGTCGATCGATGCAGAGCGAAAACACGTAAATAATTTTAGGGTTTGTGGCAGCGTGTCGATCGGTGCAAAGCGTGCGTCGATCGACACAGAGCGAAAACTCGTAAAAATCTTTAGGGTTGTTCGCATAGCGTCGATCGACACTAAGCTTGTGTCGATCGATGCACCGCGAAAACTCGCACTGTATCGATCGACGCACTAGGTGCATCGATCGATTCAGTTGGTTGGTTTCGGTTGGATTGGATTGAACCGGAAACCAATTTGATTGTGGTTAAGATGTGTCGATCGAAGCAAAGGATGTGTCGATCGACACACAACTCGCAGACTCAGGGGTTGGACTTCTAGTTGCGAATACCAAATCAAAATAAACATTAACTTAATAAAACAGAATGTTTTAATTGAATTAATAACTTCTTGGATGTGTATTGGATATACATCAGGATAAAATAGTTCCTTTCCTCAACTAAATATCAAGTGATCTTGATGTCTTGCCCGATCTTGTCTACTGTCAAGACTCGTGTCGTTTGTTGGATAATCTTGGAGTCCTCGGTATCCACTGCAACGTGAGTAAGGCAGGTGATCATTGACAGACTTGCAGTGCAACTATCAGTGATCACAAGACAGAAAATGGATTGGTTTTACTTGACTGGGCTGTCGGAAGTTCTGGGCCCAGAGACATCAGAGTGGATTGGACATAGTTTGTCTCATCCACGACCAAGAGTTGTACTGGGTACAATTAGCAATGATTTGCTTACCTAGATAACTAAAGCTTGAGTAACGGCGAGTCGCCCACTCGAATTTTAGTAATCTGAGGATCTTGGCTCATTGTATTCATCTGAGGAAACATAGTTTTGAATACAATGCGAGTTTTCTTATTAGATAAGAATCCTCATTTCTTGAGCATTATAACTAAAATCTACCTCTTTTGAATTACAGCTATGTCTGTCTCAAATCACATCAACACTTTCTCACTAAGATCCGTCCTTGAGAAGGACAAGTTAAATGGATCTAATTTCTTGGAATGGTATCGGAACCTGAGAATAGTTCTCAGGCAGGAGAACAAGGAATATGTCCTTGAAAGAGTTCTCACCGAGAGGCCACGTTCCAATGCCCCGCAGACAGAAAAGAATGCTTGGGATAAGCATTCAGCTGATGTCAAAGATGTTAATTGTCTAATGCTGGTGACTATGAACTATATGAGCTGCAGAAGCAATATGAGAACGTGATGTCACCCATTGAGATGATTAACAGCCTGAAAGCTTTGTTTCATGAGCAAGCTCGCACAGAGAGATACCAGACGGTTAAATCTCTCATGAATTGCAAGCTGGCTAAGGACAGTCCAGTAAGTCCTCATGTCCTTAAAATGATGGGTTACATTGATAACCTGGGGAAACTGGACTGTGCTATTAGCCAGGAGCTAGCCACTGACATGATTCTGCAGTCTTTGCCGTCGTGTTTTGATCAGTTCATCATGAACTACAACATGCAAAACATGACTAAGACATTGACTGAGTTGCACGGCATGCTGAAGACAGCAGAGCCGAATCTCAAGAAGGCAACTCCCAGTGTACTAATGGTACAAGAGGGTAAAAGGTTTAAGAAACCTAAGAAGGATAAGGGAAAGGCCCAAGTTGTCCAGACTGAAAGTCAGGACAAGCCCAAGCCGAAGCCCAAATCCGGGCCTTCTCCTGAGGATAAATGCAACTACTGCAAGCAGTTAGGGCATTGGAAGAGAGACTACAAGAAGTTCATGGAAGATTACAAGAAGCTGAAGAAGACGTATGATGCGTCTGACTCAGGTATTTATGTTATCGAACTTAATGTTATGTCTTCTAGTTCTACTTCGTGGGTATTGGATACCAGCTGCGGTGCTCATATTTGTACTGATGTGCAGGCACTAAGAAACAGTAGGACGCTGAAGAAAGGACAAGTGGAGCTACGGGTCGGGAATGGAACTAAGGTTGCTGCACTGGCCGTAGGCACCTACGAGTTGTCCTTACCATCGGGCATGGTTTTAATTTTAAGTAATTGCTACTTTGTACCTGCGATAAGCAGAAACATAATTTCAGTTTCCGTTTTGGATTTGGAAGGTTTTGATTTTGCTGTTAAGAATAAAGTTTGTTCTTTTAATCGTGATGGTACGTTTTATGGTAGCGCCCCATTAGATAATGGGTTATATGTTTTAAACCAAGAAATGCTTGTCTTTAACATAAATAAAAAGCGGTTTAAGTCCAATGACGAAAACCCGACTTTCTTATGGCATTGTCGTTTGGGCCACATAAATGAGAAACGAATCCAAAGGCTCCATAGAAATGAGCTTCTGGGCTCATTTGATTTTGAATCATGTGAGAAATGTGAATCTTGTTTGATAGGCAAAATGGCTAAAGCCCCTTTCAACAAACCAAATGAAAGGGCCAGTGACTTATTGGGCCTTGTTCATACTGATGTATGTGGGCCGATGAGTACTGTTGCCAGAGGAAATTACAAGTACTTCATTACCTTCACTGATGATTTCAGTAGGTATGGCTATGTCTATTTGATGAGACACAAGTCAGAATCCTTTGACAGATTCAAGGAATTCAAGAATGAAGTACATAATCAACTTGGCAAAAGTATCAAAGTTCTGCGATCGGATCGCGGAGGAGAATACTTGAGTCAAGAATTCAGTGACTATCTGAGCGAGTGTGGAATTATTTCACAACTCACTCCTCCTGGAACACCCCAATGGAATGGAGTGTCGGAGAGGAGGAATCGAACCTTATTGGATATGGTTCGGTCTATGATGAGTCATTCAAATCTTTCATTATCCTTTTGGGGATACGCTATAGAAACGTCTGCGTTTACACTAAATAGGGTACCATCTAGATCAGTGGAAAAGACACCACATGAACTGTGGACTGGGAATGTTTCTAGTCTGTCTTTCCTAAGAATTTGGGGTTGTGAAGCTTATGTCAAACATTTAATCTCTGACAAGCTTGCACCCAAATCAGATAAATGCTACTTCGTTGGTTATCCTAGGGAAACCAAGGCATACTATTTTTACAACCAATCTGAGAACAAAGTATTTGTTGCTAGGGACTGTTCTTTTCTTGAGAGAGAGTTTCTCTCTAAGAAAAACAGTGGGAGTAAAGTACATCTTGAAGAAATTCGAGATGCACAGGAGACTGCTCAACCTGCTGAGGAAGAGCAGCAGTTGGATCCACAAAGTTCTGTGGAACCGGCGCCTGTGGAGCCTGAAGTTCGCAGATCCGGAAGGATCCGTCACGAACCCGAGAGATACTATGGATTTCTCGTGACCGATTCAAATGATCTGATGATCATTGACAGTGACGAACCAGCAACCTTCGCGGAAGCAATGATGGGCCCGGACTCCGAAAAATGGCTTGGAGCCTCTAAGTCCGAAATGGGATCCATGTCAGAAAACCAAGTATGGTCCTTGGTCGATTTACCTAATGGTGCAAAAGCCATTGAGTGTAAATGGATCTTCAAGAAGAAGATTGACGTGGATGGCAATGTACAGATTTACAAAGCGAGGTTGGTGGCTAAAGGTTTCAAGCAAATTCATGGTATTGACTATGATGATGTTGGAATTATGTCCAATAATCTCTGTACTGTCTCTAGAAAGTAAGAGTATGTCAATGATCAGACATAAGTCATATAATACTGGGGGTCATGATGGCTTGCTAGAGTCCGCTCATGATCTATAAGTCTTGGATTTATTGCCTTTATTATATGATCCCATATGGGTCACACGCCTAAGCTAACAGGAAAACTATGAGGGAACGGTTCAGCAGAAGTACGGTAAAAGTGCTAGGCATTTACTATACTTAGAGAGATTAAAGGGCCTGATTAAATCTAAGGGATTTAATCAGACTGGGAATTGGGCCCAAAAGCCCAACAGAACTAGACAAGGGTTTTATAATTAAAACTTGACCTAGCTCTCTTTTTCCGAACACTCTCTGCGCCTCTCTCTCTCTCTCTCTGCGCCTCCCTCTCTCTGGTCTAGCAGCCATTTTTCCTGAAGTGTGCGTGTGTGAACCTCTGGAGGAGCTGTCCCTTGGCGGTTCTGCTGATCTCTGACGATACCTCTCTAATCCGCTGCATAAACAAGGTATTACTGAGATCCCCTTATGATTCTGAATGAGAACCTAGATCCAATATGTTTAGTTGAGTTTAATCTGACAGAATTAAACCAGGACAAACACTAAACAATCCTTCAGTGGTATCAGAGCCATTGGTTCTATTAGGATTTCTTGTTAGAATCATGTTTAGGTTGTTTAGAAGTGTTTGAATCAATCTATGCTTGAAATTGATAAGTAAAACACTTAAGAAACAAAGTTAAAAACCCTAAACTAAAATCGCATGATCCGATCCTTTTTGGAAAGGTATGCGTCGGAGTGTTGATCGCCAAAGGATCACACGTCCGGATCGGATTGACGCACGGACCGATCGCTTTGCCGGATCGAGTCGCGTGGTCGTTCCGATCGCGAGAGATGGACCGATCGCGTCCCGCCTCTCTCGGCCCGAGCTGTCCCGATCGTGTCCCGTCCCTATCGCGTGAAGCTTGCGACTCGGTCGTGATCGTTTCACGTGACCAATCGGTCGGTTCGTTTTGGTTAACGGTTCAGTTTAAAATAATTAAAAATCTAATCGTTACGGTTTACAGACTTAATAATATTTATTAAATCTGGTTAAACCGTGATAAGAAATCCAATGTCGTTTAAAATTGGATTTAGTGCCTAAACCAGTGGTTTTCTAATTTGATTTGGTTGGACCAAATAAATTGAGAAAATCCGGTTTAGTAAATGACCGGTTAACAATTGTGGTTATCGTAGTAATTAATCTTGGTTAGACCAATTTTAATGAACCAGACCGGTTATGTCATTTAATTGGGCAATTGGGTTATGTCTTGGACATAGACCAATTCTTGGGCCTTGGGCCAAGAAGTTAAAACAATTGGGCCAGTTATTTGAGTCTCTTCTTCAGATTTAATTTAAAATTCATTTAATAATTAAAATTTGATTTTAAAATTAATCAGTTTCCAAAATTTCAAATTAGAAAGTTTCTTAGAATAGAAGTTTCTAGATTTGCATGTTTTGGATATTTAGGAAATTTCTATAGTTAGAAAGTTTCCAATTTTAGGAAGTTTCCAATTATAAAAGTTTCCAAAACAGTAGGTTTCCAAAAATGGAAAGTTTCCAAAAATAGTAATCTTCTATTTTGGAATGAAGTTTTAAGAAAACCTATAAACCTCAAATAATATCAAGCGTTGGATGTCTTGTCCAGTCTATGTCAGCTGTTGAAACCCATTCAATCGTACACATGGCCTTACAGTGTGAGGGTGTCTATCTTTTGCGTGGGTAAGACAGTTTGTGATTCATTAATGTTATTGGGAGTCCCAGACATTAGTGATTACATGACTGTATAGTATGGTTTTCTTGACTAGGTCATCGGGAGTCCCGGGCCTTGAGACATCAGAGTGGATTGGGCCTCGGGCCCAGATTCACAACCAAGAGTTATATCACGGATATAATTAGCCGAAATAGGGCTTACCGATATAAGCTAAGGTTGGGTGACGGCCAGTGGCCCACTTTGATCTTAGTTATATGTGGATCTTGGAATCATTATATTCTTTTGAGGGTAACTAATGTTATTGAATATAATGCGAGTTTACTCATATTGAACATATAAACTAAAATCCTTTTTATCTTAAATTTCAGCAATGACTACAACAAGCACACAAAACACATTCTCAATCCGGTCTGTTCTCGACAAGGAGAAGCTGACTGGAACGAACTTCCTGACGTGGTCAAGGAACTTGAGGCTGGTCCTCAAGCAGGAGAAGAAGGAATATGTCCTTCGTGATCCCCTCCCCGAGAGGCCTCCAAACAATGCCGCGAGGAATCTGCACAATGCTTGGGAAAAGCATTCGTCAAATGAAAATGATGTCTATTGCCTGATGTTGGCAACCATGACTCCTGAATTGCAAATGCAGTTCGAGAGTGTGCTGTCGCCCATCGAGATAATGGCAAGCCTGAAATCGCTTTTTCAGGAGCAGGCAAGAACTGAGAGGTTCCAGACTGTTAAGAACCTCTTAGACTGCAAAATGGCTGCAAGTGCGGCAGTGAGTCCTCATGTCTTGAAGATGATGGGTTATCTCGATCATCTTCAGAAACTCGACTGCCCTATCAGCCAGGAACTTGCCTGCGACATCGTTCTGCAGTCTTTACCTGCAAGCTATGATCAGTTCATCCTGAACTTCAATATGCATGGCTTGAGTAAGACATTGCCTGAGCTTCACGGAATGCTCAAGACTGCAGAGCCCAACTTGAGGAAAGCCAAGGACCCCAACGTGCTTATGGTGCAAAAGGGCAAGGGCTTTAAGAAATCCTCTGCCAAGGACAAGGGAAAGGCTAAGGCTGTTCAAGTCTCGGACAAGGACACGTCAAAGCCCAAGCCCAAGTCCAAGGCTGGGCCTACTGACATCTGCAGGTTCTGCAAAGAACCAGGGCATTGGAGGAGAGAATGTAAGAAATTCCTGGAAGGTCTAAAGGAATTGAAGAAGAAGACTCTGGAGACTTCTTCATCAGGTATTTTTGTTATAGAAGTTAATACAACTACTTCTGATAATACCTCATGGGTTATGGATACTGGTTGTGGGGCTCATATTTGTACTAATATGCAGGCACTCATCAACAGTAGGAGGCTGAAGCAAGGACAAGTGGAGCTACGAGTTGGGAATGGAGCGAAAGTTCCTGCACTAGCTGTAGGCACATACTTGTTGTCTTTACCTTCGGGATTGGTTTTAGAACTTAATAACTGCTATTTTGTACCTGCGATAAGCAGAAATATTATTTCAGTTTCTTTGTTGGATTTGGAAGGTTATGATTTTTCAGTTAAGAATAAATTATGTTCCTTCAATCGCAATAATTTGTTCTATGGTTGTGCCCCTCTTACGAATGGGCTTTACATACTTGATCAATCCGCACCAATTTATAACATTAATACCAAACGGTTCAAACCTAATGAGGAGAACCGAACGTTTCTATGGCATTGTCGTTTAGGGCACATCAGTGAGAAACGCATTAAGAGGCTCCATTCGAATGGACTTCATGGCTCATTTGACTTTGAGTCATGTGAGAAATGCGAATCCTGCCTGATGGGCAAAATGACGCGGGCCCCCTTTAATAAACCCAACGAGAGGGCCAGTGACTTATTGGGCCTGATACACACTGATGTGTGTGGCCCAATGTCCACAAATGCAAGAGGAAACTATCAGTACTTCATTACCTTCACTGATGATTTCAGCAGGTATGGATATGTTTATTTAATGAAACATAAGTCTGAATCGTTTGAGAGATTCAGAGAATTCCAAAATGAAGTACAGAACCAACTTGGCAAAAGCATTAAAGCTCTTCGGTCCGACCGAGGAGGAGAATACTTGAGCCAAGAGTTCAGTGATCATCTGAGAGAGTGTGGGATAGTTTCCCAACTCACTCCTCCTGGAACACCTCAATGGAATGGTGTGTCTGAGAGGAGGAATCAGACCTTATTGGATATGGTTCGGTCTATGATGAGTCACACAGACCTTCCAATATCCCTTTGGGGATATGCTCTGCTAACAGCAGTGTTCACTCTAAATAGAGCGCCATCAAAAGCAGTAGCTAAGACACCATATGAATTATGGACTGGAGAAACTCCAGTGCTGTCTTATCTTAGAATTTGGGGTTGTGAAGCCTATGTCAAGAGATTAATCTCTGACAAGCTTACACCAAAGTCTGATAAATGCTACTTCATTGGTTATCCGAAGGAGACCAAGGCTTATTACTTTTACCTACGATCCGAGAACAAGATTTTGTTGCCCGGGATTGTAATTTTCTTGAGAGGGAGTTTCTCTCTAAGAAAAACAGTGGGAGTAAGGTACTGCTTGAAGAAATTCATGATGAACAGGATACTGCTCAACCTAATGAGGAAGAGCAGCAGGAGGACCTACAAGAAATTGTAGAGCCTGAACCTGTGGTACCTGAAGTTCGAAGATCCGGGAGGATCCGTCACGAACCCGAGAGATATCAAGGATTCCTCGTGACTAACTGTCATGATCTTCTGATCATTGATGGTGATGAACCATCGAACTTCAATCAAGCCATGATGGGCCCAGATTCCTCTAAGTGGCGTAAGGCCACTGATTCCGAAATGGACTCCATGTCGGTCAACCAAGTGTTTTCGTTGGTTGACTTACCCGCTGGTGTAAAAGCCATCGAGTGCAAATGGATCTTCAAGAAGAAGATTGACGTGGATGGAAATGTCCAGATTTATAAAGCCAGGTTGGTGGCAAAAGGTTTCAGGCAAGTTCACGGTGTGGATTATGATGAAACATATTCCCCAGTGGCTATGATGAAATCTATTCGGATTCTACTAGCAACTGCAGCTTTTCATGATTATGAAATTTGGCAGATGGACGTGAAAACCGCCTTCCTGAATGGAATTCTGGAAGAGGATGTGTATATGACACAACCTGACGGTTACATAGATCCAAAGAATGCTGGGAAAGTATGCAAGCTTCATAAATCCATTTATGGATTGAAGCAAGCATCGAGGAGCTGGAATCTTCGTTTTGATGAAGCGATCAAGCAATTTGACTTCATCAGAAACGAAGAAGAACAATGCGTGTATAAGAAGACTAGTGGGAGCAAGATAGTATTTCTTATTCTGTATGTCGATGACATACTGCTTCTCGGAAACGACGTACCAATGCTGCGGTCGGTAAAGGACTGGCTTGGAAGTTGTTTTTCCATGAAAGACATGGGTGAAGCCGCATACGTTCTTGGAATCCGGATCTACCGGGATAGATCTAAAAGGCTGATAGGCTTGTGTCAAGATTCATACATTGACAAAGTTCTGCATAGATTCAGCATGGCAGATTCCAAGAAGGGCTTCACACCAATGGTACATGGCACAACGCTAAGCAAGAAGCAGAGCCCAACGACGGCTGCTGAGCTTGAGCGCATGAAGAATATTCCTTATGCATCTGCAATAGGATATGTCATGTATGCCATGATCTGTACTCGTCCTGATGTTGCTTATGCATTGAGCATGACGAGTAGATACCAGTCAAATCCAGGTGAAAACCACTGGATTGCCGTCAAGAATATCCTGAAGTATCTAAGACATACTAAGGATAAGTTCTTGGTGTACGGTGGAAGTGATGTGCTTGAAGTCAGTGGATTCACGGACGCAAGTTTCCAGACAGACCAAGATGATTTCCGGTCACAGTCCGGTTATATATTTTGTCTGAATGGCGGTGCAATCAGTTGGAGAAGCTCCAAGCAAGACACCGTTGCTGATTCCACTACAGAAGCTGAATATGTCGCCGCCTCAGAAGCAGCGAAGGAAGCTGTTTGGATACGAAAGTTCATTATTGAACTAGGTGTGATACCGAATGCAGCTGAGCCTCTGGCACTGTTTTGTGATAACAATGGTGCTATAGCTCAGGCAAAGGAACCAAGATCACACCAGAAATCCAAGCATATACTAAGAAGATTTCACTTGATACGTGATATCATAAATAGAAAGGAAGTCAAGATCAGCCGAGTTCCGACAGATGATAATGTCGATGATCCATTGACAAAGCCACTCCCAAGGCCTAAGCTCGAGTACCTGACTGAAGCTGTAGGCATTAGAGACATTGAAATGTAATCTAAATTTGAGTGGGAGTTTGAGGGCTTTATTTAGTTATTGATATGTTCTAGTAAAACATTTGAGATGTTTAATAATAAAATTATTTTTCAAGATTATTTTAACTGTGATGAAATAATCGTTCCAAAATGATATGAACCATTTTATAGGTCATCGAAGTAAGTGACTTGATCTTGAGTCATCAAAGTCATTTAACTTGATCATGAGACCCTATATTTGATAGATGGCTTATATCATCATGTCCCTAGTCGAAGGTTGTTGAAATTGGAACACCAACAACCGCGTGAGACTAGATTGGTATGTGACTTATGACAAAGTCTCAGGATGTCATAGATGCACGGCATCAAAGTCAGTACATAGGTGTATGTTGGGGTACATACGACCGGACATGACCCGCTTATAAGAACTCTTCAGGATATTTATATCTGTGTCATAAGAGATTCTTACTACGACTATAGAGTATAGTCCTTAGACCTGAGTTCGCATGCATGTGACTGCACATCAACTGATGCGCTTTGATCATTGTCTAACGCTGTCGTTAAGCGATAGTTATAAGGACTTTGTTTGGGTGTATTATGAAATGAGTAGTTTACAGTGATGGAACAAGACGGGATTTGTCCCTCCAATATAAATGGAGTGAATATCTCTAGGCCAATCGGAGATTTGAATACTGGAAAATGCATGGCCATGCTCAAACGGACTGTCCCGAGTCGTTTGGATTGTCAGTATCAAATCAGAGTCCGATGAACATGATTAGGCTTTATAAGGATGGCACTCATCTTGCCTTATGACTAATCGAGATATTGAGACAAAAGGATTATGAATACAGAGATTCAAGTACAAGTGGGAGATTGTTGGAATCATGTCCAGTAATCTCTGTACTGTCTCTAGAAAGTAAGAGTATGTCAATGATCAGACATAAGTCATATAATACTGGGGGTCATGATGGCTTGCTAGAGTCCGCTCATGATCTATAAGTCTTGGATTTATTGCCTTTATTATATGATCCCATATGGGTCACACGCCTAAGCTAACAGGAAAACTATGAGGGAACGGTTCAGCAGAAGTACGGTAAAAGTGCTAGGCATTTACTATACTTAGAGAGATTAAAGAGCCTGATTAAATCTAAGGGATTTAATCAGACTGGGAATTGGGCCCAAAAGCCCAACAGAACTAGACAAGGGTTTTATAATTAAAACTTGACCTAGCTCTCTTTTTCCGAACACTCTCTGCGCCTCTCTCTCTCTCTCTCTCTCTGCGCCTCCCTCTCTCTGGTCTAGCAGCCATTTTTCCTGAAGTGTGCGTGTGTGAACCTCTGGAGGAGCTGTCCCTTGGCGGTTCTGCTGATCTCTGACGATACCTCTCTAATCCGCTGCATAAACAAGGTATTACTGAGATCCCCTTATGATTCTGAATGAGAACCTAGATCCAATATGTTTAGTTGAGTTTAATCTGACAGAATTAAACCAGGACAAACACTAAACAATCCTTCAGATGAAACCTATTCCCCAGTCGCTATGCTTAAATCCATTCGGATTCTTCTAGCAATTGCCGCTCATTATGATTATGAGATTTGGTAAATGGATGTCAAAACCGCATTCCTGAATGGTATTCTGGAAGAGAATGTGTATATGACACAGCCTGAAGGTTTTATCGATCCTAAGAGCGCTGGGAAGGTATGCAAGCTTCATAAATCCATTTATGGATTGAAGCAAGCATCACGGAGTTGGAATCTTCGTTTTGATGAATCAGTTAAACAATTTGGTTTCATCAAGAACGAAGAGGAACCATGTGTTTACAAGAAGACTAGTGGGAGCAAAATTGCGTTTCTTGTACTGTATGTCGATGACATACTCCTCCTCGGTAATGACGTTCCGTTGCTTCAGTCTGTCAAGACTTGGCTTGGAAGTTGTTTTTCCATGAAAGACATGGGAGAAGCCGCGTACATTCTTGGAATCAGAATCTACAGAGATAGAATGAACAGGCTGATTGGATTGTGCCAGGACACTTATATTGATAAGGTACTGTACAGATTCAGGATGCATGATTCCAAGAAGGGCTTCATACCGATGTCTCATGGCACCAGTCTCAGCAAGAAGCAGTGTCCGGCGACACATGCTGAGCGAGAATGCATGAATAGGATTCCTTATGCTTCTGCAATAGGATCTATTATGTATGCCATGCTCTGCACCCGTCCAGATGTAGCTTACGCGTTAAGCATGACGAGTAGATACCAATCTGATCCAGGTGAAGTTCACTGGACAGCTGTCAAGAATATTCTCAAGTATTTGAGACATACTAAGGATAAATTCCTTGTGTATGGAGGAAGTGAAGAACTTGTGGTGAATGGATTCACCGATGCGAGTTTTCAGACAGACAGAGACGATTTCCGTTCACAATCTGGATATGTCTTCTGTCTAAATGGCGGTGCAGTGAGCTGGAAGAGCTCTAAGCAGAATACCGTAGCTGATTCCACAACGGAAGCTGAATATGTTGCTGCTTCAGAAGCGGCAAAGGAAGCAGTTTGGATCAAGAAGTTCATGACTGAACTTGGTGTGGTTCCTAGTATCTTGGAGCCAGTGGCTTTGTTTTGCGATAACAACGGAGCCATTGCTCAGGCAAAAGAACCAAGGTCACACCAGAAGTCCAAACACGTGGAGAGGAGATATCACATGATTCGAGATATCGTCAATAGAGGTGATGTGAAGATCAGCCGAGTTCCGACAGACGAGAATGTCGCTGATCCTCTAACTAAGTCACTCCCAAGGCCTAAGCATGAGAGTCATACGACTGCTGTAGGCGTTAGAGATCTTAAGATGTAATCTTGATTCTAGTGGGAGTTTTAGTTTTATTTTAGTTATAATAAGATGCTTTTGTAAACATTCTTTTAGAAGTGTTTAATGAAATTTGATTTCAGCATTATTTATTGTGATCTAAATAATGGTCCCAAAATAAGTTTATGACATATTATAGGTCATCAAGTTGAGGACTTGATCATGAAACCCTATAAGTTAATAAATTATGTTTTTTCCCTAGTCGAGGTTGTAGGATTGGGACACTGACAACCGTTAGAGACTAGATTGTGAGGTGACTGTTGGCTAAGTTTCATGGAGCCAATGATATGATTATCGCAGTCAGTCACATAGATATATGTTAGTGAACATATGATCGGACATGACCCGCTAATGAGAAGTCTACAAGATAGTTATATCTGTGTCATAAGAGGTTCTCATTACGACTATAGAGTATAGTCCTTAGACCTGAGTTCATCATGCTTTCTTGCATATGAATTGGTACACTTTGACTTTGTCAAACGTCGACCCGTAACTGGCGACTATAACGGCACTGTTCAAGTATATCATGAAGTGTGCTTTGAAACAGGGATGGAACAAGATGGGATTTGTCCCTCCTGTATAACGGGAGATAAATATCTCAGGGCCTATCGAAGATTGAATACTGAGAGAATGTGTGGCCGCACTCAAAAGAACTGTAGTTCAGTTGTTTGTAATGTTCAGTATGAGATCAGGAGTTCGATAAACACGATGTTGGCTTAAGAAGGATGACACCAATCTTGCATTATGCCAAATCGAGATACAGAGACAAAAGGATTATAGGAATTGATGATTCCAGTACAAGTGGGAGATTGTTGGGATAGTGTCCTGAAATCACACTTGTACTCACTCCTGATGATAGTTGTGTGTCGAGATCAGACATTCGTATAATACTGGGCGGTTGCAATGTTTTGCTAGAAGCCTCTTGCAGTCTGTAAGTTGTAGACTTACTGCCAGTATTATATGATCCTATAGGGTCACACACCTAAGCAAACTGGAAGCATGAAAGTGGGAATGATCATTATGGTAATTATCATATATATGTGTATTGGATACACATTTACATAGAGTTTTACAATGTGTGTGTCGATCGATGCATGAGTGCGTCGATCGATGCAGGCTTTTCGTGGAGGTGTGTCGATCGACACATTAAGTGTGTCGATCGTTGCATATCGGGTTTTGAAACTGATGTTTCGGATTAATGACGCAACCGAGTCGGATTTGTCTGACGGTTTGTGATGTCATTTACAGGTCGATATATAAAGGCTTATATGGTCGACCTGAACCCTGGCCGTCTTCTCTTCTATCTGACAGAAAAGCAGAAACACTAGAAACTCTTAGATCCCACATATCCGGCACTAGCATCCCGTTTCCAGCTTGTGTGCGTGTGTATCTGGTAGAGGCAAGGCATCTGCGTTGCTCACTGATCTCGTTCACCAATTCCGCTGCCAGTTCAAGGTAAGAACGAGGTTGGTAAATTCAATATATCAAACCCTAGATCCTAGGAGATCCAACACCAAACGCCACCAAACTACACAAAGCTAAGAACCTTCGGTTGCCTTTGTTACCCTTGGATTCGACCATATGGTTCCACTAAGTTTAGTCCTCGCTCTACACCTTGTGTGTTCTTGGGGTACTCTCTCACTCAAAGTTCATTTCTTTGTCTAGATTTCCAAACCTCTCGACTTTATGTCTCTCGTCATGTCATCTTTCATGAAACGGTATTCCCCTTTTCAACTCTTTCTACTTCACCTTCCTTTGATTCAGCCAGTCCTTCTTTTTCTTCCTCAGCTTCCTTTGCTCTTGTATTCAGTATGCCATCTCGTTCAGTCTCGTCTCCCTTTCTTGAAGCTCCTTCACCTGTGGATAGTCCACAAGATGTCATCGTGCATGTTACTGCTCCAACTCCGACTGTAGTCGAGCCATCATCTACGCCTGATGTCACAGTTCCTGATCATGTGGCTCCACGCGCTGTTGTTAACCCTAACAACACTCACACTATGGCTCCTCGGGCGAAGAATAATATTGTTAAACCTAACAAGAAATATTGTCTTGCCACTGTTCTTGCAGAAATGGAGCCACCGAATATGGGTCTTGCTCTCAAAGACAAACGATGGCGCTTAGCTATGAGTGAGGAGTACAATGCTATGCTCAGAAATCACACATTTGATCTTGTGGATCGATCGCTGGCAAAGAACAATGTTGGCTGCCGATGGGTTTATCGAATCAAGTACTTACCCAATGGTTATGTTGACAGGTTTAAACCACGATTGGTGGCAAAGGGTTTTCATCAACATCCTGGTGTTGACTTCCATGAAACCTATAGTCTTGTCATCAAACATGCATCCATTCGCTTGGTACTCAGAGTAGCGGTCGCTCTCAAATGACATTTACAACAAATCAACGTCAACAATGCCTTCTTACAAGGAGACCTCAATGAAGAAGTCTATATGACGTAATCTCCGGGTTTTATTGATCAAGACAAGCCCAATCACGTTTGTCGTCTTCGCAAAGCAATTTATGGACTTAAACAAGCCCCTCGAGCTTGGTACAATGCTCTTCGAGACTTCCTTGTTGATGCAGGCTTTCACAATTCTCTTGGTGATGCCTCTCTATATGTCCTTCACTCTGGCTTTGTCATCATCTTTATTTTGATATATGTAGATGACATTATCGTCACCGGCAACAACAAATCTGAAATCACCGCCTTCATTCACACTCTTGCGGATAGGTTCTCATTGAAGGATCTTGGTCAACTCTCATATTTTCTTGGGATGGAGGCTCATCGTACTCAAGCTGGTCTGTATGTATCCAGGGCCGTCTCTTGGGGATGGCAACATAGGCAAATGCCAAGGGTCCATCCCAAATTTTTTTAAATTTCTTAAAGAAAAAAGGCCCTGGATTTTTTTTTAAAAAAATATATATATTAGAAAAGGCCCATAAATTTATTTTTGCCTAGGGCTCTATAAAAACTAGAGACGGACTGTATCTCACTCAAACAAAATACATTGTTGATCTCCTGGCCAAAACACGCATGACGAAAGTGAATGCTATCGCCACTCCTATGTGTTCCACCAGTCGTCTCGATGCTACCTCTGGTATAACTCTTGATGATCTAACTGATTTCAAACACATTGTTGGAAGTATGCAATATTTGAGTCTGACGAGACCAGACATTGCATTCGCTGTGAACCGTTTATCTCAGTTCATGCATCTCCCTACAACCACGCATCTTGAAGCCGCCAAACGTGTTCTTCGTTACTTAGTTGGCTCTGCAAATTGTGGCATCTTCTTCTCTGCATCTTCATGCCTATTCGGATGCTGACTGGGCTGGTGATCCAGATGATTATACATCCACGGGGGCGTACATTGTTTTCCTTGGTAACCAACCGATCTCCTGGACCTCAAAGAAGATGAAAAGTGTGATACCCCGTATCAAAAATACGGTCAACTGGCAACAGAAAGTCAACCAGGGGTAAAATCGTCATTTTACCTAAATCAGGGGTAAAATGGTAATTTTACCAAAAGTCGAGACGGAAGCCAAGACGGGCCGAATATTCTTATATTTCAATATAAAGAATTTTCACAAGACCAGAGTTGGAGAAATCGGAGCAAAAACATGTTTTTCGGTGAGTCGGGAATGGAAACCGACAAAACTGACAAAACTTCGGAAATTCATAACCGGAGCTACGTAAACCCGAACGGAGTGATTCAAAATGATAAATTCATAAAATATCATGGAAAATCGTTTTATGGATGTTTGGGAATTTATGGGATCATACATAGACTTTCTAAAATATTAAACCCGAAAACCGTCAAAACCGAGCATTGGAAGAAAGGAGGATTAAGGAGTGTTTATGGTTAATTAGGGAAGGAATTTTGG
The DNA here is from genome assembly GCA_030180135.1 of Orychophragmus violaceus. Lineage (NCBI taxonomy): Eukaryota > Viridiplantae > Streptophyta > Magnoliopsida > Brassicales > Brassicaceae > Orychophragmus > Orychophragmus violaceus. The sequence goes on from CM058240.1 coordinate 86,961,541, forward strand.
CTACAAAGCACACTCAGAGGGACAGGTGTTGTTTTCTAAGGGCGCCACCTATAGGTTTTTGGTGCAAGGAATGGTTTGTATGCACAAAAACAAGTTCATGCATGTGGGAAGGTTCATTTCACTCACAAAAACCACTCTCTAGAAACACCCACGCCTCTCTCTCTCTCTCTCTATTCATCAGATTCATCCCACTCATTCATACAAACCCAGAAAAAAACCCAGGAAACCTTTGAATCTTCAAGAAAACCTCAAGAACCCTAAATATGTTCTCCATACCTTCTTTCACCAAAAATACCATATCTCTCTCAATATAAACCCAAATCAACTTCTGCAAAGTTCTATAGCTTCCTCTCTCCCTCCTCTACAACCGCCATCCAGCCAGTCATGACCTCCGTCGCCGGAGCTGGCCGGAAACTGGCCGGAAAACTGATGCGGTTGGATATTTGGTGTATCTTTCTCATCCTCCATCAGATCTGGATGTTTTGACTCCATGAATGGCTAGATATGCTCTTTGCGGTCAGTTTGATAGGTGGATCGGCTTCTGAGTCACCGGAAAAAGGGGTGAACCGGCCGGTCAACGCCGGACCACCGCCGATCAATGCCGGAGCCGGTCACCGGAGAAGCTTCGCCGCCGTCAGATTGAAGCCGGTTCTTCAGTGGTTGGGTCAGCATGGTTTGGTTCAAGATTGAGTTTGGTTTAGGGCTGGTTCGGCCTTGGTCAACGGTTAGGTCAAACCGGTCAATGTTTGACCAAACCGGTTTAACCTAACCGGTTCTAATTAGACCGATTCAGTTGGTTCAGATGGTTCAGTTGGTTCAGCCGGTTCAATTTGGTGGTCAACCGGTTCAGTCAAAGTCAACGGTCAACCTTTGGTCAAAGGTCAAAGTCAACGGCCAACCGGAGGTCAAAGTCAACGCCGTGGTCAACGCCGGTCAACGCGTTGACTCCGGCCATTCTCAGTTGCGGTTCATGTCAGGGTGTTTGGGAAGCCTCAGGGTTTGTGTTCGTGCGTTCGGGAAGTTCGGGTTTCAGTTCGGAGGTCTCGGGATTCATACCGCGTCAGACCGTCATTTCGCGCATATCTCACTGTGAGTCGGCTCACAAACCTTTAGATTCATTTAGACCGAGAATTGAGAAACCGTAGTGCTAGGATTGCATACCCGTTAATTAACCTGATTGGTAATTAATAATTAATTGGACGTTTAATGTTAAACCGGTTAGGATCAGATAAGCACGTTAGGGTTTAAAGAATTAAAAGGTTAATCGATTGGGTGCCACTAGGTTGTTAGAAACGATTGATTGATGCATTCATATAGACCATTGTTTAGGACCGTTTATGCATCTATATATGTATAAGAACGATAATTAATGAATCTATATACGGGAATTAAGACGACATTAAAATATGAGTTAAACCTAAACGGGCGTATAGAATATTGTAACGGGACTTGGGTTTAGGTTTAATAGCGGGAAAGGGTAATGAAGTAAATTAATTAATAATGAGATGTCGGGGAGTTAGTAAGTTTACTAACTCTAAACCGACGGATCGAGGAGTTAATAAAAGATATCTAGAATGGGTTAAATAAGGAATGTGGTGAGTTGGTAAGCCGTCTACGGGTTAGCAATCCGCTAACCCCAGGTAGCGGATGATAATGGATTAAAAGACTTAGAAACCCTAATAAGCCTGCTTGTGTGTGATTGTGTGATTATGTGATTGTGTGATTGATTGTGATTGCGTGATTGTATTGCTGTTGTTGTGAGCTTTGTGTGCAGGCTTGTTAGACTGCTCGGTGTTGGGCCGAGCAGTTATTGCGGACACTTACTCCGGTCACAGGGCCGGGTAAGTTAGTGGTGCTGACTAGGTATCTTAGCTAGTCAGAGCGGTGGTAGTGTAGTGGCTTGCGGAATGGGTTGGGAAATTATTATTATTGTTGTTAATTGCGTGATCTGTGCTAGAGTCCCAGCGAGTCTGCGTGTTTATATTTCTGCACTAGGACTCTAGGGTGCGTTAGATTCCGCAAGCCTAGGTTTTGTTTACGTTCCGGTACTTCCGACCCGATTGGATCCTCGGGTTTTGCCTAATCGGATCATGGCGATTCCGGTTATGGTGTTAACCTACTGGGTGACGCCGGTAGGTGTGCGATTCGGAGAATACGGGGTCATGTCCTAGGGCCGGATCGCATGGAAACTCAGGTTACTTGGGGTAACAGGAGTCACCGCGTATCGATGGACGGAGAACGGTGTCCTAGCCGTGGGGACCTTGTGTACACGGTTAGGAGTCGTGGGTTAGTTACCATGTAGGTAACGATGTAGACCCGTGGAAGTTACCGAGTTCGTAGGGCCCAATGTTGTTTGATATTTCTTTTATTGCGCGTTAGATAGATCGAGTCCAATCGAGGACATGTGCCGCAGTGCCTTCGATTTCCCTTTAATTCTCTTTATCTTTGGCTTGACTGTGTGTGTGGGTTTATCACGACGTGGTTGTGCGTGATCGACCATTTATTCCTGTTGATTGTTATTTTGGGGTTTTGGGGCGGGAATCTGTAGTTCTAGATAGACTAGAAGCCATTAGTGGGGAGCCGATTCACTGGGTGATCCTAGATTGCTTATTAGACTCTTTTGTGTTTTTCAGGTTTAGCAGCGGCGGGCGCGGGAGGCCTCGGTGTAGTTTCGGGATGGCTTGTGACGGGATTTGATTCGGGGTTTTGGATGTTTTATTTTCGGTTCGGCTTTGGCGCCATTTTATGTGTTTTATTTACTTATGTGCTTGAGATGACGATTGTTTGTAAAAATTCTATTAAACGTTGTGCTGGACGTTTGGTTACTCAAAAATGAAATTGTTTCCCTGATATGAGGTTTCGTCCGAACCGACACAACTCACCGAAGTGGTACAAGGTGTACAACTTGTATTACGGAAGTGAGGATAGCGAGGTCAAAGATGGATTAGTGCGAGCCTTTGTCTCAAACCGATCCATCTCTGACTTCGTCTTGTGACGAACTTTTCTTGTTCGACTTGCTTGGGTTCGATCGGTCATGTTCTTGTTTGATTGTTGACCGGTCAGCTCGACGGTCAGCGGAGAATGGGAAAGGGGCGTTACAGAAAGGTGGTATCAGAGCATGGTTCTTCATGGGTTTCGAAACATTTCATTTTTGAGTGTTTTCCGTGTTTTATCGAGTCAAATGTGTCACACAAGCATCCATTAGGAAACCGAGCCGCGTCCGTTGAACCCGGGGTTGGGATGGGAATTAGGATTGTCGTATTATTTGTACTAACTCGTCTTTGAGTTTTTGATTGCAGTCGTGCAGCAGTGTGTCCTGGGTGGAGTGAAGGTGTGTGTGTGTGTGTGCGCGCGGAGCAGTTACTGATGAGCGGCATGAGTCACCAGAGATCAGTCGGTTCGCCGCAGGGTCGGTTGGTTCAGTTTCAGGGATGATAGGATTCTTGGGAGGAGCAGATGTTGAGTTACAGCTACCACCACAATGGCAAGAGACGGATGTGCCACAGACAGTTGCAGCATCAGGCGTACCGCCGATGTACCATGCACCGATTCTTGAGGCGCCCGAGTTCCCCCCTGCCGCATCGTGTGGAAGATTAATTGTTGAGCCGCTATCGTTTGGGTTCGACTTAGATATGGAGTCTATAGACCCGGAGTAGCATCAGCATGGGGAGCAGGAGGTAGATGAGCAGGTAGGGATACTTGAGGATGTGTTAGAGCAGCAGGTCGGGCCTCACCATCAGCCAGACTTGCGACCCGGATCACCTCGTACGCCGTTTGATATGGTTACGTCGCCAGCATCTACAGAGTCAGAGTTCGAGTCGGTTTCGCCACCAGCCGAGATTGTGGAGGAACCGCCAGCAGTAGCAGAGCGTAGGACATGCAGTGCGTGTGGAGTACAAGAGTTTCACTTGTATTGGTGTCCTCGACCAGTGGAACCGTGTCTTCGAGAGCCGTACCATCCAGTACCGGGACCCGACCACTGTCCATGGTGTGGTCATGAGGGTCAGGGAGTATCGACTTGCCCGATTTCCGGACCAAGACCGTGTATACCCGATGTAGAGCCGTACCGAGCACCAATACCAGAGGATTATCGAGCTGGACCTAGTTGCAGAGATCCTGATCCCAGTCAGCCGCCCATTGTGCAGTTACCGGTTGTTCCATTGTCCAGACCCGAGCCAGTGAGGACTTGTCAGTTGTGTGGAGGTTGTTATCATCAGGCATCCGCGTGTTACCGTGGACCGCGCTCAGCGTCCACTCCAGTCTGTCAGTTGTGTGGCCGCGCAGGTCACGTTACTCATCTTTCCCCGATAGCCGAGCCACAGCGTGTCGGAGCACCATCTCGAGACACACACTCGCCACACCCTCACGGCGCACCTGCCAGCGGATACTTCAGCGAGCCGTTTTGCCAGTGGTGTTGGGCATTTCGGTCTTGCTGGAGGCGTTAGGTTAGGATAGGAGTACTTAGGCCAGGTAAGTGGGGGAACTAACTTCTTATTGTCTTGTAGAGAGATCGGCGGATAGGCGACTTTGCGTGTCGCCTTTGACTTTTCGGATGTATAGCGGCGCAATATGGGTTTTTGGATATGATGGCGGTCATGTGTGTAGGGACTCTGGTCAGAACCATGTACTAAAACTTTTATATGTATGATGGATCGTTTTATGTATGTGGTGGATTCAGAGTGTTCGGCTAATCATTTTGAGTAGCATAGTAACTGTTTGCATGATCGAGACGGTTATGAAAGCAAATAGACTACGGTGTGAAAACAAATGATGAGTGGAACTGACGACCGTTCATCATGACCTGAACCCGAACTGACGACGCATCCGACCGATCATTATATTGCGTGTCTATATGTGTGGTAATTGCTTGTTTCATTTCTTGCTTGATTGATTGTTTGATTGATTTGTTTGTGCGATGGATTGTGTAGTATTAGCATGCGTGGTTTTGATAGATGAATCGTTTTGGGTCTTAGAGACCGTTGGGTGGTTAGTTGTTCGGAATTCGAATAGTGTTTCATTTCTCTTCGGTTTTGTTAGAAAGGTAAAGTGTTGATTTTGTTTCAATTTTATTTCAAGTTTTGAGCCGACTGAGAACGGTTGTGTTCAACCGTCGATTCGCGAGGGAGCGGACTTATAGTATATTGTTACTTAATCATGAGTAACCGTCGGGTACGTGATTAAGTAACCATATTTCTATGGGAAAGTGATGTCGGGGATAGATCGGAATGGAACTAATTGTTTCGGTGAGTTGTGGTGTTGATTGTAGGACAGAATGGCGACGCGATGTGAATCCGAGACCGAACCCGAACCCGAAAGCGAGAATGAAGTGACAAGACGTCGTGAGACAAGTAGACCGGGCCGTGAATCAGTGGTAGACATCGTCAGTGGAAATGTATCAGCTTATCGAGTGACCGACAGAAAGAAGTCGAGAGGTATGATGAGTTAGCAAGGAGATTTGGGAAGAAGAGTCAGTGATGTTGTTGGAACCAGACAGTCGGAAGCAGGTGATCAGATCTTTGAAGAGTGTTCCAGAAAGAAAGGAAGAAGGAAGTCAGCACCCGAAAGACGTGGAGGTTGAAGCAAAGTGGGGAAGCCGAAGTGTGAATCAGTGTAGAGAAGCCAACCGAGGTTAAGTTCGAAGATCGAGACCGATGGAGACAGTTACGGGTTAAGTGAAGTAAGGAAGGCAAGACTAAGAACCCGAGCGGAATTGTTGTGAATACCAGTTGGGTAGAAAGGAGCGAGTTAGAAGGAACGCAGTAAGGATGGGTGTCAGCAGAATGAAGCAGGGACCGAGTATAGAAGCGTCAGAATGAGGCGATGAAGCAATTTACAGGGTTCGGAACCAATTTGAAGTCTGTTAGTGACGGAGAATTCGGGGACCGAATTCCTGTAAGTGGGGAAGAATGTGATATCCCGTATCAAAAATACGGTCAACGGGCAGCAGAAAGTCAACCAGGGGTAAAATCGTCATTTTACCTAAATCAGGGGTAAAATGGTAATTTTACCAAAAGTCGAGACGGAAGCCAAGACGGGCCGAATATTCTTATATTTCAATATAAAGAATGTTCACAAGACCAGAGTTGGAGAAATCGGAGCAAAAACATGTTTTTCGGTGAGTCGGGAATGGAAACCGACAAAACCGACGAAACTTCGGAAATTCATAACCGGAGCTACATAAACCCGAACGGAGTGATTCAAAATGCTAAATTCATCAAATAGCATGGAGAATCGTTTTATGGATGTTTGGGAATTTATGGGATCATACAGAGACTTTCTAAAATATTAAACCCGAAAACCGTCAAAACCGAGCATTGGAAGAAAGGAGGATTAAGGAGTGTTTATGGTTAATTAGGGAAGAGATTTTGGCTACAAAGCACACTCAGAGGGACAGGTGTTGTTTGCTAAGGGCGCCACCTATAGGTTTTTGGTGCAAGGAATGATTTGTATGCACAAAAACAAGTTCATGCATGTGGGAAGGTTCATTTCACTCACAAAAACCACTCTCTAGAAACACCCACGCCTCTCTCTGTCTCTATTCATCAGATTCATCCCACTCATTCATACAAACCGAGAAAAAAACCCAGGAAACCTTTGAATCTTCAAGAAAACCTCAAGAACCCTAAATATGTTCTTCATACCTTCTTTCACCAAAAATACCATATCTCTCTCAATATAAACCCAAATCAACTTCTGCAAAGTGCTATAGCTTCCTCTCTCCCTCCTCTACAACCTCCATCCATCCAGTCATGACCGCCGTCGCCGGATCTGGCCGGAAACTGGCCGGAAAGCTGATGCAGTTGGAGATTTGGTATATCTTTCTCATCCTCCATCATATCTGGATGTTTTGACTCCATGAATGGCTAGATATGCTCTTTGCGGTCAGTTTTATAGGTGGATCGGCTTCTGAGTCACCGGAAAAAGGGGTGAACCGGCCGGTCAACGCAGGACCACCGCCGGTCAACGCCGGAGCCGGTCACCGGAGAAGCTTCGCCGCCGTCAGATTGAAGCCGGTTCTTCAGTGGTTGGGTCAGCATGGTTTGGTTCAAGATTGGGTTTGGTTTAGGGCTGGTTCGGCCTTGGTCAACAGTTAGGTCAAACCGGTCAATGTTTGACCAAACCAGTTTAACCTAACCGGTTCTAATTAGACCGGTTCAGTTGGTTCAGATGGTTCAGTTGGTTCAGCCGGTTCAATTGGGTGGTCAACCGGTTCAGTCAAAGTCAACGGTCAACCTTTGGTCAACGGTCAAAGTCAACGGCCAACCGGAGGTCAAAGTCAACGCCGTGGTCAACGCGTTGACTCCGGCCATTCTCAGTTGCGGTTCATGTCAGGGTGTTTGGGAAGCCTCAGGGTTCGTGTTCGTGCGTTCGGGAAGTTCGGGTTTCAGTTCGGAGGTCTCGGGATTCATACCGCGTCAGACCGTCATTCCGCGCCTATCTCACTGTGAGTCGGCTCACAAACCTTTAGATTCATTTAGACCGCGAATTGAGAAACCGTAGTGCTAGGATTGCATACCCGTTAATTAACCTGATTGGTAATTAATAATTATTTGGACGTTTAATGTTAAACCGGTTAGGATCAGATAAGCACGTTAGGGTTTAAAGAATTAAAAGGTTAATCGATTGGGTGCCGCTAGGTTGTTAGAAACGATTGATTGATGCATTCATATAGACCATTGTTTAGGACCGTTTATGCATCTATATATGTATAAGAACGATAATTAATGAATCTATATACGGGAATTAAGACGACATTAAAATATGAGTTAAACCTAAACGGGCGTATAGAATATTGTAACGGGACTTGGGTTTAGGTTTAATAGCGGGAAAGGGTAATGAAGTAAATTAATTAATAATGAGATGTCGGGGAGTTAGTAAGTTTACTAACTCTAAACCGACGGATCGAGGAGTTAATAAAAGATATCTAGAATGGGTTAAATAAGGAATGTGGTGAGTTGGTAAGCCGTCTACGGGTTAGCAATCCGCTAACCCAAGGTAGCGGATGATAATGGATTAAAAGACTTAGAAACCCTAATAAGCCTGCTTGTGTGTGATTATGTGATTGTGTGATTGATTGTGATTGCGTGATTGTATTGTTGTTGTTGTGAGCTTTGTGTGCAGGCTTGTTAGACTGCTCGGTGTTGGGCCGAGCAGTTATTGCGGACACTTACTCCGGTCACGGGGCCGGGTAAGTTAGTGGTGCTGACTAGGTATCTTACCTAGTCAGAGCGGTGGTAGTGTAGTGGCTTGCGGAATGGGTTGGGAAATTATTATTATTGTTGTTAATTGCGTGATCTGTGCTAGAGTCCCAGCGAGTCTGCGTGTTTATATTTCTGCACTAGGACTCTAGGGTGCGTTAGATTCCGCAAGCCTAGGTTTTGTTTACGTTCCGGTACTTCCGACCCGATTGGATCCTCGGGTTTTGCCTAATCGGATCATGGCGATTCCGGTTATGGTGTTAACCTACTGGGTGACGCCGGTAGGTGTGCGATTCGGAGAATACGGGGTCATGTACTAGGGCCGGATCGCATGGAAACTCAGGTTACCTGGGGTAACAGGAGTCACCGCGTATCGATGGACGGAGAACGGTGTCCTAGCCGTGGGGACCTTGTGTACACGGTTAGGAGTCGTGGGTTAGTTACCATGTAGGTAACGATGTAGACCCGTGGAAGTTACCGAGTTCGTAGGGCCCAGTGTTGTTTGATATTTCTTTTATTGCGCGTTAGATAGATCGAGTCCAATCGAGGACATGTGCCGCAGTGCCATCGATTTCCCTTTAATTCTCTTTATCTTTGGCTTGACTGTGTGTGTGGGTTTATCACGACGTGGTTGTGCGTGATCGACCATTTATTCCTGTTGATTGTTATTTTGGGGTTTTGGGGCGGGAATCTGTAGTTCTAGATAGACTAGAAGCCATTAGTGGGGAGCCGATTCACTGGGTGATCCTAGATCGCTTATTAGACTCTTTTGTGTTTTTCAGGTTTAGCAGCGGCGGGCGCGGGAGGTCTCGGTGTAGTTTCGGGATGGCTTGTGACGGGATTTGATTCGGGGTTTTGGATGTTTTATTTTCGGTTCGGCTTTGGCGCCATTTTATGTGTTTTATTTACTTATGTGCTTGAGATGACGATTGTTTGTAAAAATTCTATTAAACGTTGTGTTGAACGTTTGGTTACTCAAAAATGAAATTGTTTCCCTGATATGAGGTTTCGTCCGAACCGACACAACTCACCGAAGTGGTACAAGGTGTACAACTTGTATTACGGAAGTGAGGATAGCGAGGTCAAAGATGGATTAGTGCGAGCCTTTGTCTCAAACCGATCCGTCTCTGACTTCGTCTTGTGACGAAATTTTCCTGTTCGACTTGCTCGGGTTCGATCGGTCATGTTCTTGTTTGATTGTTGACCGGTCAGCTCGACGGTCAGCGGAGAATGGGAAAGGGGCGTTACAAAAGGTGTGGCTCGTTCTTCTACTGAGGCTGAGTACCGGAGCCTCACTGCCACTGCAGCCGAAGTCATGTGGATTGTCTCACTACTCTCGAAGCTCCGCATCTCACTTCCTTTGACCCCTACCTTATATTGCGATAACCTTAGTGCCACATATCTCTCTGTGAATCCAGTCTTTCACTCTCGAATGAAGCATCTCGCTCTGGACTATCATTTTGTGAGAGAGCTAGTTCTAGCACATCGTCTTCGGGTGTCTCACATTAGCACAACAGATCAGCTCGTTGATGCACTAACTAAGCCGCTTCCCCGCACACGGTTTCATGACCTGTTCATCAAGATTGGCATCACTCCACGCAAGCTTTTTCGTGATGTATCTTGAAGGGGCGTATTAGTGTATACCCTTAGTATATTCCATATACTTATCTTCTGCAACAAACGTATATGTAAGTTGCGATATGATCTCTCTAAAAGATCTTCTTGTACTCGGTATATATACACAATCACACTAGTAAAAATATATCGTATATCCACGTTTTTTTCGTGGCTATGGCTAATATTTCGTGGCTATAAATGGTTTTAGCCACGAAAAGTCACGAAAAAAACGTGGCTATACGATCGTGACTAATTTTGTTCGTGTCCAAATCGTGACTAAAAGCCACGTTTTTGTCACGAATATTTCGTGACAAAATTAGTCACGTTCTGTCACGTTATATTTCGTGACTTATGCTTTTTGTCACGTTTTGTCACATAATTAAATGTGGTTGAAGTCAATTTTTTTTAAAAAAAAAAATACAAAAAATAATTTGATATAACAATAATTAAAATAACAAATATAAAGAAATGTATTTTATTTATAATTATATTACAATAAAACAAAAACATTAAATAATAAATAAAAAAAGATCGGCTCACGATCTTCATCTTCGTCTTCGCAGCTCCTGCTACGGTCTGCTTCTTCGCAGCTCCGGCAAGAGAAGATCGGCTCCTTCGTCTTCACCACCACTGGCTTCGCCTTCGTCTTCTCTCTCTCTCTCTCTCTCTCTCTCTCTCTCTCTCACCACCTGAAACTCACGACGCAACCGCTAACACCATCTCCTCGCCGGATCTTCGTCTTCAACACCATCTCCTCGCCAGATCTTTGTCTTCAACACCATCTCCTCGCCGGATCTTTGTCTTCAACACCATCTCCTCGCCGGATATTCGTCTTCAACACCAGCCCCATCGCCGGCTCTCGTGGAGAATACGCTTGGTTGTCTTCATCCGGTGGTGGAGGAGGGAGATTTGGTCTCGGGATTCCTCGTCGTCTTCATCCGGTGGTGGAGGAGGGAGATTTGGTCTCGGGATTCCTCGTCGTCTTCATCCGGTTGTGGAGAGCGGTGGTACGAGCAGTCGGCCGTCATGAGAGATGAGAGCGGTGAAGATGGTGGCTGGGAAGTAAGCAATCGAATATGGTGGCTCAGAAAAGAAAATTTTAGGTGAAGAGGAGAAGAAGAGAAGATGAAGGGGAAGATGAGACAGAGAAAATGAAGAGAAAAAAAGACAGAGAGCATGACGGCTACAACAGTTCGTAAGGGTTTTTTTTTTGGGTGGGGGACAATTAGATTTAGGGTTTACATTAGATCTAATGGTTAAGATTCGATATGAGAGATCTAACGGTAGAGAAGAGTGATCCGTGTGTCAATTAAATTAAATCTGAACCATTGATAAGTTATAATCAATGGTCTAGATGAGTGATCCTTGTAGACAAGTTTTAACCAATAGAATATTTTTGGTTATCTTAATATATAATAACAATAAAAACTGGTTTAATATGATAAAAATGGTTAAAATATTTGTTTAAAAATATAAATTTTAAAATATTATAGATAAAACTTTTAGAATGTTAAATTTTATAAAAATTTAAAAATAATAAAATGAGTATATATATAATAACTAAAATGATTAAATTTGGTTTTAATTTTGTTTACAATATGTTAATTTATTTTAAAAGAGTTAAACATATATAATAATTAAAAATATATAATAATTAAATATTTGTAAGACTTTTTAGTTTAGTATTAGTATTAAAAATATTAGTAGAATTAAAAAAAATCATTAGACTTTTAATTTAGTATTGTTTAAAATAGATTTTTTAGTTAATGGGTTGTGTTTAGGGTTATAGGTTATTAATGTTTGAAATAATAGATTATAAGTTAATGTTTGAAAATATAAGATTTGAAAAATGTTTTTCCTTTATAAGTTTTGAATATTAGTTTTGGATATGTTTAGTAATTGAAATGTTATTAATTTGAGTTTTAGGGTTTGTTTAGAGTTTAGGTTTAAGGGGTTGTGTTTAGGATTATAAGTTAATATTTTAAAATAATAGATTTTAAAAATATTTTTCTTTTATAAAAACTGAATATTAGTTTAAAATATGTTATACTAATTATAATTTTATTAGTTAGTGTTTTAGGGTTTATTTAGGGTTTATTTAGGGTTTAGGGTATAGGGTTTAAAGGGTAATGTTTAAGGGTTTAAAGGGTAATGTTTAAGGATTTAAGTGTTGTACTTAATTTATATGTTATATAGTAATTGAGGTTTTATTTATTAGATTTTGTTTATAATTTAGAATTTTAGGGTTTAAAGGGTTGTGTTTAGGGTATAGGGTTTGGAGAGTAAGGTTTTGAAATTTTAGATTTAAAAATACTAATTTATTTTATAATTAATGTTTAAATTTTAATTTAATAGTTTATGATTAAGAGTATAGTTTATGGTATGATAATGATTTAGGGTTTAGGGTTTGGAAGGTAAGGTTTGGAAATTTTAGATTGGACATACCTTTGTCACGAAATAAACGTGTCTAAATCGTGACTAATTAGACACGATTTAGCCACGATATTTTACGTGGTTAGGTTTGCCACGATTACTTCGTGACAAAACGTGGCTATACTAAGTCACGTTTTATATCGTGACTATAACGTGACTAATTGCCATGTTTTGGACACGATTTAGCCACGTTTGTTTGTCACGTGACTAATCGTGACTAATTCGTGACTAATTATAAAATAGCCACGATTTGATCGTGACAAAAACGTGGCTATACAATATATTTTTACTAGTGTCACTCTTCATTAATAATACATAAGTTCAAACGATCACACTATTGTGGTTTCATGTGTTATTGGAAAACTGTCCATCATAAATATGGCATATGTGGAACCGTTCGTGGTAAAATCCGAGTGCTACAGGAAGCTTCACTGTGGAGTCATTTTGTGGGAGTTGTTCATCTACAATGTTCAAGTAGTTGATTACGTTTCACCAAAAATCCTTAGTATTAGAATTATATCTAAGATTTCTGATGATTGTATTCAACGATTAAAAAAACAGATGATTCTCGTTAGACTAAACAAAGAAAAAAGGAAAAAATCGTTTTGTATAAATTTATGTTAATAAGGTAAATCAAGATTATCAATAACTTCAACTTTTGATTCGGTGAATACTTTAATTCGGAAATGTAGAAGATAAATTGTACACACAAGCCATATGAGCACTCTAGCAATAGTCAACACTCAAACATCAAATCCAAAAAAGAGTAAAGAAACATGAGCCGTCCATTAATCAACGCACACACACCAAAACTATAAGTCAAGAAACATATACTTTTCTCGTGAATAATTTTCACTAAAATCTAAATAATTGCATTTAAGTTGACTTTCTATGTAATAGAGACAAAAATGTTCCCTTTGAGCTATGTAATATAACCATAATGTCCTCTTCTGTACCCAACACATAGGCTTCTTTTTGTATAGCTACGCTTATCTATGATTACCGATAATACGAACTGTAATAACTTTGCCTAAGAGCACACATACATGTGAGATCTAATTACCCTGTTAGCTAGTTCACAATATTGATCGACGATCTCTGTGTACTTGACTAGCATAGTTTACTAAGATACTATGGAACAAGTTGCTATATGATAACAAGTTCTATAATCTCTAGTTTTTTCCAGCCTGTTTCTCGTCGTGGCGTCGACGGAATTTCTGGGAATAATAGCAGTATGTCCACCCATACTTGATTGATAGGTTTACGGGTCTCTTTCACTACATGTCTTCTCCGGATTGGTCGTGACAATTTCAGTTTCCAACAATATATAACAACAAAAACTATAAATGGTTTATGATTTGGAGGACATAAAATATACTAGTTTACGGAAATAACGCAATATGTCATATTAAGTCGGATAAGTGACCACATAACCAATTTCATGACTCTAGTCTCTCTCTCTATATATGTAAGTTTGTATATCTAACTCCATAAACCATCTTTCTATTTCTCTCTTCAACAAAATTATCTCGCGAGATCCCAATGGATCCCGGCGTACTCATCACCTCCACTTTAAGATGGCCGTCAAGTCATCGAAAGGTCTATCTCCGTAAGCGTAAGCCGAAAGTTATACGCCTCGGCGGACGAAACAGTACGCCACGTAGGAGATTCTCGCTCAAGAGGATGGTTACAAGGATGAGGTTCAAGTGGCTGAGACTGTACTATGTGAGGCTCGTGAAGATGATCAAAGGGTATTATCGTAGTGTGGCGCAGGAGTTTACTGACGCAGGAGCTGCCACTTTCCAGCAACGGATGACGGTGGAAACTGCCGCTTTCGCCGCTCCGGGATTAGGTTTATCTTTCTATTCCGTGTCCGGAGAACATCGACCTCGTTTCTTTCTTGTGTAGCTAAATTGTTTAACTTAAATCAGTATTTTCAAAATAGCTACCGTTGTGATATTTTGGGGGAAAAGATAATCATGTTATACTACTTTCGAATTTCCTAAGAAAACTAGGTGGTGAAAATATATTTTTTTTCCTTTTTTTTTATGTAACTTAAAAGGAAATAACTGGATTGTGGGAAGAGACTTCGTATGTAAGAGTAACCAATTGAGAAATAAATAAATAATTATAGTCAATTTACAATTCAGATTGTAGACATTGACTTGCAGGATATGTTTTTTGATCTCTCAAACTTCCAACAAAAGCTTTAATGGAGGCATTTACCGTATAAGGCATTTTCATGTGTTTTTATTATACACTTTGTCTACTGTACATATTTTGGAGGGCATTAATACTAATTTGACATTCAAGTACACTATACTCGGTTAGAAATGAGAACTAAAAAGTTAAATGAGAACTATCATTTTATTTTCTCCAAAATAATTGTCTCTCTCTTTCAACCCCTCTCTCACACGATTTTTTTTTTCTTTTCCCAATTCTATTTTTATTTAATTTTTGTTCACCCTTCTGATTTTTCTTTAGTTTTGTAAGTTTTTTAAAAAACATAAATTATTTTTTTTTTGCTATAAATTATATTTTTTTCTCTACATTATGATATTCATTTTCATATATTTTAGTTAATTTTAAGTTAAATCTTATAGATGTTAAAACGGTTCTATGAATGGTACAATATTACAATGTCCACAAACAAATATACACATAAACATATCGATATGGATAATGAAAAAATTAAATACACCTAACAACCATGTTAGCATCCACGGTGAAACAGGTCGACAGTCTTCATTGACCTTTTTTGGTAAGCCCATCAAACAATGTCCACATAAATTCTTATCAATTATGGATGATTAGCTCTCATTTAACCTTGCCGATAAAATCATAATTTAAGTACACCTATCAATATTAACCAATATTGTTCCTAAGCCCTTTCTTTGCTACAAATAATTAGTGGACGTCATTACAAATAACCAATATTGGCGTAGTGTACACATAATTTAGTCTACACAAAAAAACAATCAAATACATGATGTCTATACATGTGTACATCATACATACACAAGAAAAACTCCCAATTGAACACTAATAATCACTAGGTGTACATATGTACAAATATCTCAGGACATCATAATATTTCGACACCAATCACTATCTTGTAGTATTCCTCGTCATCTTTGTCATTATATTGCTCATAAGTTTGTAGAGCTGCCAATCTTCATCCCTAGCACCAAAATGTATCGATGAACACATAAACGACAAATGAGACCTTGACTATGAATTGAAGCAAACAACAAGAGCTCATCAGACCTAATATGATATACATAGCTCACATCCACCAACTGTCCCGTACCAAGAGAAAACACAAGCAAATCCTCAACGCTTCTAATCACAACGCTAATCTACCATCAGATCTCATCTCCATCGGATCGAACACTCCTGTCTCAACCCACGTTGCTCTACAAACCGTCTAGCTCTGTAGCAGCTCAAATAAAATCCACATTGCTCCACAGAAGCACCTGACTCCCGGTTAGCAGCACCTCCTCTGATAAATCCGGGACTTGTTTCCATGCCTCAATTATCTGATTCATCACCTCTCTTGATTTCTCCACCGTCCACAAGGCCTATTGTACGAATCACTAGTTGCAGAAACCTCAAAAGATATAGCCTTTTGTTCAGTGAACAAGAAACCTAACCAATATTGACGAACAACATTCTCAATCATGATTACACAAAGTACCAGCTAGGTAAGCAAGAAAGCATTAACAAAGTCGCTAGCTTTTTTTTTCGTGTCGTACAAAAAATAGAATGATAGGGTCATAGATTACTCTTTCTCTTTTTGCTCAGCTCTCTCTTTTTGAGCTAGAGGGTTTCATCTCGCTCTTTCCAATCCTCTGTTTCCATATTTGGATAACACCTATTGCCGGCATATTCTTGCAACGGTCTTGAATAAGGAATACTTTCTCCTTGATTGATACTCGTTTTCCTTTTTCCTATCTATACCTTCCTTTTCGTCATCGCAAAAGATTCTCTGCTTTCCTAAAATTCCCAGAGCATTTACCCATGACCATAAATGAGACACAACCTAAACAGTCAACTTACCCTAACGCTGACGGCTGTGCGCATCCTCCGACTAAAAAAAGCCATCTCCGACAAGATGGTAACCTTCGTTTCACACCATCCTCTGTAATTCCAAAAATGGCGGAAAACTTACACAACTCCTTGCGATCAATGACCATCGAAGACGATGACCCTATCACGCTGACCGATGATCCAAGCTTTCAAGTCCTTGATGAAAACGCAAACAGCATCCTCGGACGTCTCTTGAATCCGGAAAGTCAAGTCATGGCCCGCATGATAGAGTATATGCCTACATCGTGGAGGGTATACGATCGTGTCCGAGGTATCGCTCTCTCAAAAGACAGGTTTCAGTTTATCTTCAAGCGAGAGGAAGACCTCATCACTGTTCTTAAGGATCGCCCATGGTCCTACAACCGGTGGGCAATGGTCCTAGAGAGATGGACACCGTCACCCACACCGGAGTACTTGTCGACACTGGAGGTATGGATCCGGATTCGACACATTCCAGTTAACTTTTACACGGCCAAAACCATGTATACCTTAGCCTCAAAGATTGGTAAAGTAGAAGAGCTAGCATATGATCCGAACCAATCTCAGATAACCGACTACGTGCGTGCTAAGGTTATCCTTGATACCGAGAAACCGATCTTACCGGCCAAAAACTTGAATCTCCCCACTGGCGAAACAGTTGTCATTGAGTTTGAATATGAGAAGCTCCACAAAAAGTGCTTCAAGTGTTATCGCCTTACACATGACAAGATGAACTGCCCGCTGTTGAAACAGAGTACTGTGAAGGATAATGTCGCTACCTCTCCTGCTCCGGTGACCACTCCCAGTCAACCACATCCTGCTCAGGCCGATACAGCGTCAAAGTTTTTAGAAGGCCCTCCGGGATTCCCCCCATTATTCCCGGAACTATCCAAGGTCGATCACCAAATGAAATTGCAATACATTTCTCATGCTGATGCCACTGAACGGAATGCACGCATTCGCAGGGTTCAACAGGAAATTGAAGAAGCGAAAACTAGCCTCTCCGTAAACCTTACAAAGATTACTCATGACCTCAACAAAGACAAGGGCCATGTCTTTGATTACAACCACCAGAGGTCTGTTTTTCAGCGGCTTGGAACTCAAGAAACCCAGCTTCCTAAACCATCCTCTGCTCGGTCTCTGTGCAGCTATGAGGAAGATGCTGACAGTTCACAAGACGTAAGCTCTACCTCTGCTCATGTGCTCTCGAACTCGACGGGTTTTAAGATGGGTTCATCTTACCAACACCCATCTTCCGGAGCTTCAAAGAGTGCAGGTAAGACAAGGAAGCGCCCACCCTCTTGGCTTCGGAAGTTGCGACCTGTGTCTGCTGTCCAAGTGGAGCAGAAGCTATCTTCTTCACAAGCGGCTTCTAACAAGCAAAAAGGCACTGATAAGGCAGAAGACGGGATCAAGACAGCGATCCCCAGCAAAAGAAAGTCTGAGACGTCTCTCCCTCTCACCATCACCAAGTCCCACAAAACTCAAGCAAATACGGTGGCTTCCGCTTTGAAGCCGCTGGTACCCAAATGAGCATACTGAGCTGGAACTGTCAAGGAGCTGGAAGCACCGAGACATTTCAATTCATTCGGGAGATACGGAAAAAGTTCTTCCCGGATTTTATTTTTCTTATGGAAACGAAACAGAAATTTACTTATTTGCAACAGTTACAAAAAGACTTGGGTTATGATGATTTGATCACTGTCGAACCTGAAGGTTTGAGTGGTGGTATGGCTGTAATGTGGAAACATTCTTACGATGTTGTTGTTCTTTCAAAAAATAAAAGAGTTATCGACATGGCAGTGACACTAGGTTCTATCAAGTTCTTCTTGTCATGTGTTTATGGCGATCCTGTTAGAGATAAAAGGCAGGAGGTTTGGGATCAGTTAATCCGTATCGGACTGGTCAGAGATGAGTCATGGGTTCTCATCGGAGATTTTAACGAATTGATAAACAACGGGGAGAAGTTGGGTGGTGCAGTGCGCCATGAATCTACATTCTGGAATTTTCGAGCGATGGCTGAAAATTGTAAACTGAAAGAGCGCCGATATGTGGGTAATTCTCTATCTTGGGCTGGATGGCGTGATAAAGTGTGGGTACAATGTCGTCTAGACAGGAGCTTTGGCAACGACAAATGGTTTACTCTCTTCCCGCGTTCTCAAATCGAATACTTAGACCTTTGGGCATCGGATCACCGGCCCATACGTCTGAGTTTTGCATATGAGATTTAGGACAAAGGAAGAGGAAGGTTCTATTTTGATAAACGTATGATCGGTAAACCTGGTCTTGAGGATGCGATCAAAGCTGGCTGGGGTGAAAATTCAGAACAAAACCATCGACCCTTAATGGACCGTATTTCTAGCTGCCGGGCTGCTATATCCAAGTGGAAGCGATCTTCTGATCTGAACTCCCACGACCGCATCACTCGCCTGCGCCATGAGCTGGAGCAGGAAATCACTAAAACCGCCCCAAACACCAACACCCTGAAAAGAATTAAGATTGCTCTAGCAGTGGCATATAAAGAGGAAGAGCAATTTTGGCGACAACGGTGCACTGAACAGTGGCTGAAGGCAGGAGATATGAATACCCCTTTCTTCAAAAATAGTGTCAAAGGGAGAAAAGCTCAAAACAAGGTTCTGATGCTGAAAGATAGTCAAGGCAGAGAAGTGTTCTCCGAGGGGGGGGGGAAAGGTCACATTGCAGTCGAATATTTTCGGGATTTGTTTATGAGCTCCAATCCTTTCGATCTAGAGACTTTGTTTGAAGGTTTTCAAGGGCAAATCACTCATGAGATGAACCTTAACCTGACAGCTCCGGTCTCTGCTATGGAAATTCAGAAAGCAGCCTTCGCAGTGAAAGGTAGCAACGCACCAGGAGAGGATGGCTTGACAGGCTCTTTCTACAAACAATTTTGGCATATATTCGGACCTCAAGTTATTGAAGAAGTAAGCAGCTTCTTTGCTACCTCGATCATCCCAAATGGCTGGATTCACACGCAAATTTGCCTTCTTCCTAAGATAAAAAAACCTTCGGAGATGAAAGACATGCGGCCTATCAGATTTTTCTCAGTCCATTATAAGATCATATCGAACATTCTCTGTACTCGACTGAAGCAAGTTCTCCCTTGTATTGTCTCCGATACTCAGGGTGCGTTCGTATCAGGTCGCTTGATCACGGACAACGTCATAGTGGCTCATGAAATGGTACATGGTCTGAGAACTAAGGAGAGTGTGGCGAAAGAGTTCATGGCTGTGAAAACAGACATGTCTAAAGCATACGACAGAGTCGAATGGTGTTTCTTGGAAACACTAATGGAGAGAATGAATTTCGATAGAGTGTGGATACGTTGGATAATGGCATGCGTTAGCAGTGTCACTTACTCGGTTCTACTTAATGGAAGATCGCATGGGTTTATCAAACCAGAACGCGGCATCCGACAAGGAGATCCTCTTTCCCCGTTTCTCTTTATTCTATGTGCGGAGGCCTTGGTTAATTGCTTAAACCAATCAGAGGTCAACAATCGGCTCCATGGTATTAAGCTAACACCCACAAGCCCGTCGGTCCACCATCTTTTGTTTGCTGACGACAGCCTACTGATGTGTCGAGCAAACGTTGCGGAGAGTTCAGAGCTTAATAGATGTCTGCAACTCTACGGAGAGGCTTCAGGACAGGTTATTAATTTCCAGAAATCGTCTATTATTTTTGGCTCGAAAATCCCTGCTTCTACAAAGACAGCAATTAAAGAGGTCTTAGGCATTGAAAAGGAGGGTGGTGACGGCTCCTACCTAGGCTTACCGGAATGTTTTAAAGGCTCCAAAAGAGATTTGCTCAGTTTCATCCGAGAAAAACTACATGGTCGTCTAAACGGGTGGTTCGCAAAAGCTTTATCTCAAGGTGGTAAGGAGATTCTAATCAAATCAATTTGCCTAGCTTTACCAATCTATGCTATGTCGGTTTTCAAGCTACCGAAGGACCTTTGTGATAAGCTAACAAGTGCGATTACTGAGTTTTGGTGGAGTAGTGGTAACAACAGGAAAAAAATCCCTTGGGTTGCGTGGCAAAAGCTTTGTCGAAGCAAGGAGGAAGGTGGTATTGGATTTCATGATATAGGAAGATTTAACCAAGCTTTACTCGGTATGCAAGCATGGAGAATTTATGATAACCCGAATTCTCTAGTAGCTCGCGTCCTCAAAGAAAGGTACTTCAGGAATAGCTCCTTCCTTGATTGCGGAACAGGTACACGACCTTCGTTCGTATGGAGAAGTATCCTTCATGGACGAGACTTGCTGAAACAAGGATTGGTCCGTTCCATCGGTAATGGCAGGGCGACGAACGTATGGGCTCACAACTGGATCATCGACCCTACACCTCGTCCTCCTGTATACAGAGATGGTAGCGTCATTGACCTAACACTCACGGTGTCGGACCTGCTCATACCAAACACGAGCTTATGGGATAGTGCCAAGGTACGACAAACTTTCACACCAGACGATGCATCCCTCATCCTCAAGCTCAGACCGGCAGTCGAAAGGAATGACTTCGATAAATGGGGTTACACCAAACCAGGGACTTACTCTACAAAAAGTGGTTATCGTTTTCTTGAGTCCCAGGTTCGCGCTCAGACCCCTAACCACCACTCTCTAGCTCCTGTCGAAAACATCTTTGGAAAAAAATATGGAAAGTCAAAACATTACCCAAGATACGCCATTTTCTCTGGAAGTCTCTGGCGGGTGCTCTCCCTGTACGAGAACGACTTGCCTCTCGCGGCATCCAACTTGATACGTCCTGCCCGCAATGCGGCTCAGCTGCGGAGACTATAAACCATTTACTCTTCACATGCTCTTTTGCTCGAGAAACTTGGGAACGGTCGCAAATCCAAATGCCAAATGGAGGTTTCTCTGGTTCATCTCTCTTCCTCAACTTTTACCATGTGTTTGCAGGGAATAAATCCGCAAAAGCCTTAAATCCCCAAACTCGGACATACCCATGGATTGTATGGAACTTGTGGAAGGCAAGAAATGCCTTGGTATTTGAAAACACAAAGCTGAGCTCGGCATCTGTCCTGGAGAAATCCATGGATGATGCAAACAGTTGGTTTCATGTTAACGGTGTGGTGACAGAAGGAAACATTGTCCCTTCCACCTCACATTCTCAGCCGCAGTGGATTAAACCGCCAGTAGGTATGCTAAAGTGCAACATTGGATCAACATGGAGTAATTCAAATTCCACTGGTGGTGCTGCGTGGATCGTACGGAACCATACCGGTGAAGCTAGCCGACGATCGTTTTCCAACGTATGTTCGAATGCAGAAAGTGAAGTACTAGCATTCTCCTGGGCTGTAGAAAGTATGAGAGACCTGCGCTTTACTAATGTGATATTCGAGTCATCATTTGTGGAAGCTCGTGATATTATGCTAAGGCCGGAGCAGTACCCTGTTTTCCTCTCTGTTTCAAAGCCTACACTGCATTGGCTCCATCAGTTCCACTCCTTCGCTTGCTCCTATGTTATTCCAGATAGAAACAGAGCCGCTGCTTCAATTGCTGATAGCTCCATTCGTAACTTTCGGTTCAGGAGTTCATATGTGGCAAGCACATTCTTCTCTTGGACGCACAATCTACACTCACCGACTCTCTGTAAATCCCGTATGGGACATGGCTTTAATCCTCCCTCACAAGCCCACCTGCTGCTGCAGTCTGCATTGGACGCTTAATGGTGTCCTTTCTTTTTGTTAAATTTTCTAGCTTCTGTAATCTATTTTTCATTATCTCTCTGGTGGATGCTCATGTTACACTCGATCTTTGGTTTCTCAATTATTAATACAACAGCGTTAAAAAAAAAAGTCGCTAGCTTTTAGCAATCCGATTCCCAATCACATTAATCCAGAGGTTTAACGAAAGCTAACGATTAGAAACAAAATGGAAAATGGAAAGCAAAGCGTACCTGTGTGGTTGGTTGAACATAGATGGGTTGTTGTTGTTGTTGTGGAGTTTCATGCTTAGATTTGGAGGTCGTCCACGGCCTCGCTTCTATCGCTCAAATACAGATCTGGAAAGCAGCAACAAGTTGAAATCGAAGCTCTTTTTTTCCTCTCCACAGATCAATTCAGCGATACTAGCCCCGCTCTCTTGAACACCCATCATTTGATCTGGAGCCGTCACAGGTTCCGCCGCAGACCACGGCGTCCTCTGGCACCGGCAACGGTAACGGTAAGATACGCTACCGTTCGCCTTCCTCCACTGAGCTCCTGGAGTCCGAAACTGTCACTGTTTCCTCATCCGATAACCATTCTCTTCCTACATCCGAATCTCATCAGGGACTCCTCTCTGTTGACAGAGGGAAGATGACGGCTATGTGTGGTATTGGACGGCACGAGTCTCTTTCCGACAAGATCCAACGCCACCGCGTTCTTCTGCTCGTGATTTGTGTTCCTATTGTGCTGATCGCTCTCGTTCTTCTGCTAATGCATGGGAGTCGGATGTGGTCGCAGTTGGGGATAACCAAAGTTGAAGCTAGACGGGAAAGAAGAAGCAAAGAAGTTTGGGAACCATGGTCATATGATTAATGTAATTGGTTTAGTTAAGAAAGATATAGTTATCTGGTTTAGTTAAAAACAAGGGCAAAGGTTGGAATTTCCCTAGCTGAAAGTGCCTCAAAACACTAAGGTGCTTTTTGGGGTAATAAACACTCTTATAAATACCTTTTGGAGTAATAAAATCGCTTTAATGAGTTAAGTTTATGGATTTAGTTAAAAAAATTTATTTTTACGTGTGAAAGTAGTAAACTGATTGAAATATATTATTTATTTCTCACTCATGAAACCTCATATTTATATAATTTTCTTATTTTATATCAGTAACAAACAGATTTAAATCTCAAAATACTAACAATTATGTCTTTTTAGAATTTTTTAATGGAGTGAATTAAAAGATTTTGTTAGGATTTATATTCTACATTATATCAGATTTTAAAACTTATATAAAAAATCCAAGACTTTATAATTGATACATTCAAATTAATATGAAACACTCGACACTACAAGAAACTGGCCGCATAGCCGCGGATTTTTTCGCGGCTATCGGCCAAATTTCGTAGCTATTCGAGCTAGGCATGGGTGTTCGGATACCTGATCGGGTTCAGTTCGGGTCTTTCGGGTTTTTGTATTTTTGGGTTCATGCATATAAGACCCATTCGGGTATTTTATAATTTCGGTTCGGGTTCGGTTCGGTTCCATTCGGGTTCGGTTCGGGTTCGGGTACCCGAAAAATCATAAAACAAAAATAAAATTAGTTAATTTGAACAAAAAATTCGTTAAATTTAAATAAATATTGCAAGAAATTTTGTATATTTCGTTTATTTTGGGTATTTTAACTATTTTAGTCTAAAACTAACCAATATATTTGGGTTTATAATTATAATTTTTGATAATTATGTTATATTAAATCTAAATATAATTAATATTTTGAATATATAACTATAATTAGGATATTTCGGGTACCCATTCGGTTCTTGGTCGGGTCGGGTTCGGTTTCGGTTCTTCGGGTATAGAAGTTTAGGACCCATTCGGGTATTTTATTGGTTCGGGTTCGGGTTCGGTTCCTCTTTTTTGGTTTGGGTTCGGTTCGGTATTTCGGTTCCGGGTTTTTTGCCCAGGCCTCATTCGAGCATTAGCTACGAATAGCCACGACCAAAATCCGTGCCTATGGCCTCGTGGATATTGTCTTTTCGTGGCTATCCACAGCCTCATAGCCACGACGTATCCACGATAATTTTCGTAGCTATTAGCTACGAATAGCAAGAACGCCATTCGTAGCTAATATAGCTAGTATAGCCGCAAACGCTTTCGTGGCAACTATATCCACGAAAAAAGTCGTTGCTTACCGTAGCTTATTTAGCCACGATTTGCCACAACCTTAATCGTAGAAATGGCTACGACTTTCTACAGATTGTTCGTGGCTAGGGCTACGGATAGCCACAACATATTTATAGTTATATTTCCACGAATGGCAAGGAATTGTTTCGTAGACAATTAGCCACGAACTACGTCGTAGCATGCCGTAACTATATAGTCCAATGGCAAAAAAAAAATTAGTTGCTAATGCTGCGAATATTTGGTTATAAATATAATGCTGCGAATATTTGGTTATAAATATAATTAGAACCTTTTTTGTCTTTGCTATTTGGAACTAAAATATTGATCATTTGAAAGAAAGCCTACATATTTATACATTCCAAAAGAGTTACATATGGAATAGTTAGTGCATAATTAGAAAGACATATAACATCTTCTTTTATTACCAAAAAAGTGATTTATACACTTTTTACACATCCTAGCTCTCTCTCTCTCACATGTCTACTGAGGATGGTTCTGGACAACCGGGAGTGTGTCTGAGATCATGTTAGGCTGCTGAATTGCTTCACAACGTGGACTTGGAGCAGAGGCTGCACTCTCACGAGCAACTGGCTGGTACGTGACAGGATTATATCCATTAAGCTTCAGCAACAGCTCCATGCCAGTCTTCAAATCTTTGACACAATTCTTGATATGCTCCTTTTCCTTAGCTTCGCTGGAGTTCCTAAGAATTGAGTCGGCTGCAGTCTCATCTGGATGGATGTTGAGATACTGGATTGATCCAATGCCATAAATCCGGCCCTTGCTGTTAGTTGCGGTCTGCAAAATAGAACATACATATATAATTAAGCAATACGAAATTAAAAAAGATCAGGAACTAAGCAGACATACAACTATCTGTGCAAAGATCATGAACTAAGATCAGTAACTAAGCAGAAATACAAAATCTATGCAAAGATCATGAAGTAAGAAGACATACAACTATCATTAAAAATATCAGGAACTAAGCAGACATACAACTACCTATGCAAAGATTAGGAACTAAGAAGACATACAATCTATGCAAAGAGAAGGAAATAAGATCAGGAACTAAGATGAGGAACTAAGCAAACGTACAAAAAAGTCCCAAACATCAGGAACTAAGCAGACATAATTACAACTATCTAACAGTCTAAAGAACTATATTAATCAATAATAAGCAAAAACATTTAAAAGATAACAATCTAAACAAAAATACTACCTCAATATATGAGGCAGTGAGGTCGTGGTTGGAGGGTGTGGAGACTGTTCCCTCGGTAAGAGAGAGCATTGTGATCGCTCATGGGCCATAGCTCAGCAGCAGCGACAAGAGACAATGCTCTTTTGTCAATGCAAGTCCCATCCTTGCGAGTGTGCGTCTTAAGCGCTACGACTGTAACAGCCGGTTTCTGTCCAGTCTCTTGCTCCTAACAGAAAACAATAAATATTAATATGACATATTAAAATAATTCATTAACAAAATATTAGATAAAAGACTAACCATGTCATAAGCAATTCGGCAGTGCATGGCCTCTTGCTCCTGAGGTATGACGGTGCGACCCTAAGCCATCTGGATTAGAAGATACATTCTCTGAATTCGTCTTGCACCTCTTCTGGAGTTCAACCTCTTCCCATGTCACTAGCATCGCACTCCAATCGGCCAGGCCTATGAAATCAGGCTTCTTCCCTGACCTCTTCCTCTTGCTTACAATGTCGGAGATTGATCTTCTTAGAATAGTTGTGTAACGTTCAACTACCATGTTGTGATACTTTTCTTCCCAATAATACTTTTGCTACAAAGAAACAATGAAATTTAGGTTAGTATCAATTCACATTTCAAATATACATTAAGTATTAAACACAAACAGAAGGCTTACCACGAAACTGATCCACCACTCATCCTTCTTATCATGTGGGACCATTGAGTAATTCCACCATGGTCCCCAAAAGTTAGATTGATACCCAGCAACTATGTCCTTCCTTATACAATCATCGATGCCAAACCTACGAGAAGGGAAAGTAATTGTTTTATCAAAAACCAAACAACAAACAACATAATACTTTCCTTCTTCCTTTACACAGTCATTCATTCTCAATCTTAACCAATGCAAACAACAAAAGACTTCAAACACATAGCTACTATACTCAATCACAGTCAACTTAAACTCAAAAGATTATTCAAAATGATACAAACATCAAAACATTGCTATACAGACAGACAACAGAATACTTCAAACACATATAGCTACTATATTCAATCGCATTCAACTTAAACTCAACAGACTATTCAAAATGATACAAACATCAAAACATTGATATACAGACAGACAACAGTTGTGCAATTCAGAACATATACAAACATCAACACAATTCAATTTTAACTCTCAGATATATGCAATACTCAATTTCATCCATTAAACATACTCAATCACATTCATTCATTATTAAATCTCAATTGCTACAACCGAAACGCATACCCATTTAACTAAATAACTAACAATTATTACTTAAGCCTAAATCACCATAAACCTCCATTGAGCTTCTCTAGATGCAGATGTGGCATGTGAATCCAATATGGTGAACCCATCACAGCCGCTAAGCTGGGGAGAGGATGTCGAGAAGCACTTGAGTTGGCTTGTCTCACTACTCCAAGAGGAATCCGCGTATGAGTTAGACGCCTTCTACCTGAAGTTCCTGATGAAGGAGTCCGTGCCATATTCGTCTGCAAACAGAGAAGAAACAAGTCATAATAGAGAACTAAAATAGACAACTCAAACTTTCGTTGAACAAAGAAAACATGTAAACAGAGACAAACAATACGAGAAAGTAATATCATCAGTTAATAAGATAAAAAAAAACACAAACAAAACCCAATAAGTTATATCGAGATAACACACAAAATCAAACATACACAAACAATCGAAGCAGTTTTCAGGTTTTAAACAGACATACAAAAATTATCCACAGAGATTAAAAAAAATGAAACCGACCAAAAAAACCCTAGAATCGAAGCAGTTTTCAGGTTTTAAACAGACATACAACAAGCGAAATTTATACCCAAAGATTCAACAAAATCAAACCGACATAAAACCCTAGAATCGAACCGATCCCAGAATCGAACGCGTATTTAGGGATTAAAGCCACAGAAACAAGTAGTTCCATGAAAATCCAGACATGCATGTCAAAGATAGATGAAACTAGAACCGATTAAACAAATTCGAACCGACAAAATCAAAACCCTAGAATCGACAGACAAAAACCTATAATCGAAAGCGTATTTATGGATTAAACCTACAGAAACTAGTACATCAATGAATAAACCAGACATGCATGTCAAAGAGAGATGAAACTAGAATCGATTAAACAAGCAAAACCCTAGAATCAAACCGTTACAATCGATGAGCAATATCGAGATAACACACAAAATCAAACATACACAAACAATCGAAGCAGTTTTCAGGTTTTAAACAGACATACAAAAATTATCCACAGAGATTAAAAAAAATGAAACCGACCAAAAAAACCCTAGAATCGAAGCAGTTTTCAGGTTTTAAACAGACATACAACAAGCGAAATTTATACCCAAAGATTCAACAAAATCAAACCGACATAAAACCCTAGAATCGAACTGATCCCAGAATCGAACGCGTATTTAGGGATTAAAGCCACAGAAACAAGTAGTTCCATGAAAATCCAGACATGCATGTCAAAGATAGATGAAACTAGAACCGATTAAACAAATTCGAACCGACAAAATCAAAACCCTAGAATCGACAGACAAAAACCTATAATCGAAAGCGTATTTATGGATTAAACCTACAGAAACTAGTACATCAATGAATAAACCAGACATGCATGTCAAAGAGAGATGAAACTAGAATCGATTAAACAAGCAAAACCCTAGAATCAAATCGTTACAATCGATGAGCAAGAGAGAGAGAGAGAGAGAGAGAGAGAGAGAGAGAGAGAGAGAGAGAGAGAGAGAGAGAGAGAGAGAGAGAGAGAGAGAGAGAGAGAGAGAGAGAGAGAGAGAGAGATGAAACCACTTACCAACATGGTTAGATCGCAAGAGAGAAAGAAAGCTTGATTGATTAGGAGAACAGAGACGAGAGAGGTTCGGCAGAGTTTGAGAGCTATTTGAGAGAGAGCAAAAATAAAAAAAATTCTAAGTGTCGAATATATAGTCTCGGAAATTAGGGTTATTTGGTTTGTTTGGTTCAGAGTAAACCACCTATAATTTCCAGATAACCGGCCAAATCACAAGCTAACTATTTAATCAATCGAAAATCTTTTGGCGGTTAACCGCGAAATCGATTTCATTTAGCGGTTTACCGCGAAACTCAAAAATAATTTCGCGGTTTACCTGCGAAACCAAAAATCATTTCGTGGTTATTTTTTTTTTGCATAGCCACGGCTATAGTCGTAGCTATAGCTAATTGATACTAACCCTAAACCGTGTACCATATACCCTAAACACTATATCCTATAACCAATACCCTAAAATATATCATTATTAAATTAATCCAACAATAATATAGCTAACAAATAATTACCTTAACCCTAAAGTCTATACCCTAAACCCTAAATGTCATACCCTAAACTATATGATTACTAGATTAATCCAACAATAATAACAAAATTATATTTTTGTTGTTTTAAGTTTTGGTTATATGATATAAGGATAAGATCTGAGTTTTATTTTATACACATATAATTTGAAAATACCATAATATTTCATATTTATTTAATCATACAACTTAACGATACAAAGCAAATTATTAATTTGAATCTGATTCTGAATATTCGCTGTAGTTATCTTCTAAATCATTTTCAGAAATACATTCGTCATCTGGATTAGCCATAGGCATCGGTTCATAATCCGCAACATATTGGATTGCATGTGCCTCGACTTGCACTACTCCGGTAGGTGGTATCACACGATCAACTACGTCGTTTTGAACTGCAATTTGAGAAACTTCTTGAGTCTTGGTAAATCCTCTCGGCATAACCTTTGTTGTTGCCCACCATTCTTCTTTGGTTGGTCGCAGTCTCGGATAAGGAATATAACATACTTTTTCATACTGCTCTTGTAATATGAAAGGATAATACTTGTCATAATGCATCGTTGGGCAAATATCAACAATACCAGATGGAGGTGTTCGTATTCCTCGACCAATGTTGAACCAATGACATTTTAAATCATTGATTTTAGCTCCACTGCACCACCATACTTTATCATGAATATTTCTTCAATCAATCTAAAATAATCCGTCTCAGCGGATCCCAGAACACAAACGTCATAATTCATCGTCTTCTTATTTTGTCCATGGATTTCGGTATGGTAATGATACCCCCTCGAATAATACATATGCCATGACGTGATTTGATGGTTCAGACCTTGTACAAATTCTAGAATCCACAATGGTAATTCGAATGACTCACTTGCGTCGTTGATCTACACATGTATAATAAAAAAATAAGATGAAACATATACAAGATAAGTTATATTTTTTTTTTTTTAAAAACCTTACATATTTCTTACACCAAGTTGCAAATCTTTTATCTTTTAGTCTCGTCATTGCGTCTGTAGTAATATTCGGGTAATCTTGCATCATTTTTTTCTCAAACATCCTGTACAAATATTTATAGTGTTATTTAATTTAACCAATATACTTAGAAATAAAAAATGTTATATCATACCTTTCGTACGGTTCAAAATCATCACAGTTGAGCAATAAAAATGTTTGAAGCACATTGTAGTCCTCATCATTTAACCACAGGCTTGATGATTTGCCACTAACTCTTCCTACTTTGTGGAACATACTCGGGACATCAGGTAAGTTGTAGGCGAAATGAATTTCCCTCACATCTTCTGCGGAGTTTAACTCTTGTGGAAGTGTAATGTAGTTGGCTGTCACATAGGAAATTTCTTCGTTTACACACTGAGCTACTATCGATCCTCCGATTCGAGCCTTGTTTTTAACTTTCTTCTTCAGGTGATACATGTACCGTTCGAAATGATACATCTATTTGTATTGGACCGGGCCGCCTAAAGCAGCTTCGTCTGAAGATGCAGTGGAAGATGTTCCATCACATCAAAAAAAAGCCGGTGGGAAGATTTTTTCCAAATTGCAAAGTTTCATAGCAATGTTTTCTTTAAGTGTAGAAACATCTTCTGTCCGTAACATTTTGGTAGATATATCTCAGAAGAATAATGCAATATCTACGTAAAAAAAATTAAACATTATAAGAACCACACTTATATTAAAAAAATAAAATATTAATATTAAATTAATTAATCATTACCTGAAAGTGTTGTATGAACATCATTCGAAGAAGTTCTGTAAATGCAATTGGGAGAAGCCGTTGCATGATGACATGACAGTTATGAGTTTTTAGGCCCGAGATCTTTCCCGTCTCCACGTTAACACAATGTGAAAACTTTGATACATACCCATCTGGAAACTTAATCTCCGTCTTCAACCACGCAAGAAAATTTTCTTTACCTTCCTTCGACAAGCGAAAGATTGGAATAGGCACTCTTGCTTCCGAGGTAACTTCCAAATCGGGTCTTCTGCAAAATGAAGGGAGATCCAATCTTGATTTTATGCTATCTTTTGTCTTTCCTGGAACATTTAGCACCGTGTTAATGAGATTATCGAACAAATTTTTCTCGATATGCATAAAATCAAGATTGTGTCGGAGAAGTAGGTTCTCCCAGTACGACAACTCCCAAAAGATACTCTTTTCACCCAATTATGGTCAACACCGTATGCTTCTATTGTTCGACAAGGCTAGTCATGTCCCTTTCCTCCGCAATCAACTGTTTTAAACCTGTTGGGATTGTGTCCTGAAATCACATTGTACTTACTCTAAAGATAGTTGTATTGTCGAGATCGGACAATTCATGTGATACTGGGTAGTCATAATGTTTTGCTAGAAACCGCTTATGACAAATGAGATGTAACTCATTTCTAGTATTGTGTGAACCTACAGGGTCACACACCTAAGCAAGATGGATACACTTTGTATGGGATTGATCATTGGCATATGATCCGATCAATGTGTATTGGATACGCATTGAATTGAGTTTAGAAGAGTTGTGTCGATCGATGCAATGAGTGTGTCGATCGACGCAGGTTTTCGAAAGGGTGTGTCGATCGATACAGTAAGTGTATCGATCGATGCACATTGGGCCTCGAGACTGACATTTCGAGTTGATGACTTAAATGAGTCGGGTTTGATCCGACAGTCGTGAGGTCATCCCAGGTCGATATATAAAGTCTTATATGATCGACCTGAACCCGGGCCGTCAGTGTTGCTTCTCAGAGAGAAGTCAGAAACACAGAAACTCACAGCATCCCATCAGATCCGATCACCGGTACTAGCATCCCGGCGGATTCTAGCTTGTGTGCGTGTGGACTACGGTAGAGGCGCAGCGATTGAGGCGCTCTAGATCTCGTTTACCTGCTCATCCTTCCGCTGCCAATCTCCAGGTAATCACGAGGTCAGTTCTAAGATTCAATCACCTAGACTCAGGATCCTAGGGAATCCAACAGTGGTATCAGAGCCATAGGGTTTAATCCATTGAATCTGTAGCATGGAATTCGATTAATGTAGTATTTGATTGAATTGATGTTAGTTAGTTTTCGTTTTGATAAAAGAATCTCGGATTTGTAAGTATCGAAAACGAAGAATTGTGATTTCGCACAGCACCGATCGATGCACTGGGTGTGTCGGTCGATGCACCGCGAAAATGCAAAAGAACTTGTGTTTTCGCATAGTGCCTATCGACACTAGTTTGTGTCGGTCGACACACCGCGAAAACGCCTATTGAAAATTTGGGTTTCGATTTAGAAATCGCATTGTGTCGATCGACACACTGGGTGCATCGATCGACACAGGTTGTGCGAATGGTTAATCGGTTCAATTGGATTGAACCGGTTATCTCGCATGGTTATGTCGGTTTAATTCGATTAAAATTCCCTGATACCCTACTGTGTCGATCGACACAGGTTAAGTGTCGGTCGACATAGGCCTTGCGATTGGTTGATCGGTTCAATTGGATTGAACTGGTTATCATGCTTGGTTAAAGGTAGATCAGATCGGTTTAAATTGGATGAATTGATTCAATTGGATTGAATTGATTCAATTGGATTGAATTGGTTATCTCGATTAGTATAAACCGATTTAATTGGTTAAGATCAGTTTGATTGGATAAATCGGTTCAATTGGATTGGACCAGTTATCGCGATTAGTTAAAAACTGATTGAATCGGTTCAATTGGATGGACCGGTTGAATTGGATTTGACCGGTATCTAAATTGGTCTAAAACCGGTTCATTTGGTCATTTACCGGCTCAATTGGCTTGACCGGTTATGGGGTTGGTTAAGGTTGCATTTCAAGTGTCAACCAAGTGTGTCAGTCGATGCATATGGTGACGATGCGAACCGTAATCGTTAGGTTATTGAACCAAATGATTGAGAAACCGAACCAAATGACCTAACCCACTTATTAGAACAATTAAAACTCAATTAAAATAGAAGTTAAACATGTTCTAAACTCATAAGAATACACATTGGATGTGTGTTT
Organism: Orychophragmus violaceus; assembly: GCA_030180135.1. Classification (NCBI taxonomy): domain Eukaryota; kingdom Viridiplantae; phylum Streptophyta; class Magnoliopsida; order Brassicales; family Brassicaceae; genus Orychophragmus; species Orychophragmus violaceus. The sequence goes on from CM058240.1 coordinate 86,994,316, forward strand.
AGATCAAAGCTTAGTTTTCAATATGGTCAACTGTCAAGACTCATTTCATTGTTGTGATACTCTTGCCAAGAGCTTGGTGTCCACAATTACATGAGTAAGGCAGGTAGTTGTGTTGATAGTCTTGCAGTGCTTGACACCAACAATTACATGACCTAAGAGATTGATTTACTAACATTTTAAAGTTCCGTTTCCTCAACTAAATATCAAGTGACATTGATGTTTTGCCCAATCTTGTCTACTGTCAAGACTCATTTCGTTGTTGGATAGTCTTGGAGTCCTTGGTATCCACAATTACATGAGTAAGGTAGGTGGTCATTGATAGACTTGCAGTGCGACTATCAATGATCACAAGACTGAAGAGATTGGTTGTACTTGACTGGGCTATCAGAAGTTCTGGGCCCAGAGACATCAGAGTAGATAGGACATGGATTGTTTTATCTGCGACCAAGAGTTGTACTGGGTACAATTAGCAATGGTTTGCTTACCTAGATGACTAAACTCTGGGTGATGACGAGTCGTCCACTCAGATTTTAGTGATGTATGGGTCTTGGATCATTATATTCATAGAGGAAACATTGTTTGAATATAATGCGAGTTTTCTTATTAGATAAGATTTCTCATTTCCTGAGCTTCATAACTAAAATTTTCTTTTATTAAAATTTCAGCCTATGTCTAAAACTACTTTCTCGTTACGATCCGTCCTTGAGAAGAACAAGTTAAATGGATCAAATTTCCTGGATTGGTATCGTAATTTGAGATTAATCCTCAAGCAGGATAGCAATGACTATGTCCTTGAGAAAGCTCTTCCAGAATGGCTTGGGACCAATCGCTCGAATGCAGTATATGATGCTTGGAATAAGCATTATATTGATGTGGTAGATGTGTGTGGTCTGATGTTGGCTACCATGGTATCGGACTTAAAGAGTCAATACGAGAACATGAAGTCGCCAATAGAGATGATCACCAGCCTGAAAGTGAAGTTTCACTGGGTGCAAGCTACCAGAGGATGCTCCACTGAGTCTTCATGTCATTAAAATGATGGGTTACATTGATAAACTGGGGAAACTGGAATGTCCTGTCAGCTTAGAGTTGGCCACTGACATCATTCTGCAGTCACTTCTGTCTAGTTATGATAAGTTTATCAAAAGCTATATCAAGAATAACTTGACGAAGACGTTGACTGAGCTGCATGTCATGCTCAAAACAGCAGAGCAAGACATCATAAAGGGTAAAAGATTTGAGAAATCTTGTATTGACAAGGGTAGGGGCAGGGCCGTCCAGATTTGGAATCAAGATAAGCCTGTGTCATCTTACAAGCCCAAGTTCGGCCCATCTGGTGTTAGAAAGTGCTTCTAGTGTGATGAGTTAGGGCATTGAAAGAGAGATTGCATAAAATTCTTGGAAGATTCACAAGAGATGAAGGAGATGTATGGTACTTCTTCTTCGGGTATTGTGTTATTACTTCAAGTTCTACGTATGTATTGGATACTAGTTGTGGTACTGATATTTTGGAAATATGCAGGGCCTAAGCAACAGTAGAACGTTGAGGAAAGGACAAGTGGAACTGCGTGACTGGTATGGAGCAATGGTTGCTACATAAGCCGTAGAGATTCTCCACTTGTAGGAGCCTTTCAAGCTTGGTTTTTAAATTAAGTAATTGCTACTATGTACCTGCTTTATGCAGAGATGTCTTTCATTTTCTTGTAAGAATTTGGATATTTTTCATTCTGATAAAAGACAAGTTTTGCTCTTTTGATCTTAATGAAATATTATATGGTAGCACCCCTTTTGATAATGGGTTTTATATCTTAAACCAATGTACGCTTGTACATATAACATAAATACCAAACGGTTTAAGTCTGATGACTTGAACTCGATTTTTCTTTAGCATAGTCATTTTGACCACACAGAGAAGCGGATTCAGAAGTTCCATTGTAATGGGCTTTAGGCTCATTTGATTATAAATCATTTGAGATATGAATTCTGCTTGCTGGGCCAAATGACTAAGGCTTCTTTAGCAGAGCTAAAGAAAAGAGCCCGAGGCAAATTGGGCCTTACACGTACTGATGTATGTGACCCGATGAGCATCAATGCCAAAGGAAATCTTTAGTATTTCATTACCTTATAGATGGCATCAATAAGTATGGCTGTGTACTTTTGATGAGACACGAGTAGGAATCCTTTGAGGAGTTCCAAAATGAAGTATAGAACCGATTTGACAGAAGTATTGAGATCCTCGATTAGATCGCGGAGGAAAATACTTGAGTCAAGAATTGGGTGATCATCTAGGTGAGTGTGAAGTCATATCATAGCTCTTTTCTCCTGGAAAACCTAAATGGTGTTTCTGAGAGAACGAATTGGACCTTATTAGATATGCTCCGATTAATGATGAGTCACATGAATCTTCCATTATTTTTTTAAAATACGCTCTAAAATGAATATGTTTACGCAAATTAGTTTTCTATCAGAATCAGTTGAAAGACACCACATTGGATGTGGACTGGGTGATTTCCAAGTATGTTTTTCTGATTAATTGGGATTGCAAGGTTTGTGTAAGACAATTGTCAACAAACAAACTTGAACCCAAATCTGATAAGGGCTGCTTCACCGGTTGTCCTAGGGAAACCGAGGCTTAGTACTTTTGCAACCAATCCGAGAACAAAGTTTTGTTGTTCGGAACTCTGTTTTTCCAAGAAGAACAGTGGGAGTAAAAGTACAGCTCGAAGAAATTCGAGAAACACAGGAGGCTGTTCAACCTGTTGAGGGAGAGCAGCAGTTGGATTTACAGAGTGCTGTAGGATCTACACCTGTGGAGCCGGAAGTTCGCTGATCCTAATGGATCCGTCACTAAACCGAGGGTGGTTCCTCATGATGATTGTTGTGATCTGTTGATCATTGAAAAGTGACGAGCCTGCGAGATTCAAAGAAGCGAAGGTGAGCCTCAACTCCGAAAATTAACTTGGAATGAATGTTAGCTTCACCGATCCATTTCTGGATTGAAGCAAACACCTTGGAGTTGGAATCTCTGTTCTGTTAAAACAGTCAAAGGTTTTGACTTGATCAGGAACGTATAGAAACCGTGCGTTTACAAGTGAACTAATGGGAGCGTAGTTGCAATTCTCACACCGTATGTTTATAATATACTTAATCTCATAAACGACGTTCCGACGTTAAAGTCTTGTCAAGATTGGGGTCGGAAGTCAAATTCAACGATGGACATGGGAGAAGCCGCGAAAGTTCTTGGAATAAGGATCCATTGAAATGGATTGGAAAGGCTGATTGGATCGTGTCAGAATCCTTATGTTGATAAGGTATTGAACGGTTCAAATGTGCTTGATTCCAAGAATGGCTTCACACCAAAGGTCTTGTGGCAATAATCTTAGCAAGATGGAGTGTCTTTGACACTGGCTGAGCTTGTATCGATTTTAGCAAGATGAAGTGTCTTGGACACTGGCTGAGCTAGTATCTATGAGTGTGATTCCTTTTTGCTTATGCAATAGAATCCATTATGAATGCCATATTTTGCACTCGTCTAGATGCAGCTGACGAATAAAGCATGACGAGAAGATACCAATTTGTTCCGGTAAAAGTCACTGGACAGTTGTAAGGAATATCCCCAAGTGTTTGAGAAACACTAAGGATAGTTCTTGCTCAACTGAGAAAAATGATGAATCTGTTATGAGTAGTTAAACGGACAAAGATGATTCTCGGTTTCCACCTGGTTATGTCTCTTTGTATGTATAGCGGCGCTATCTATTGGAAAGGTCTCCAAGCAGTGGACCGTAGAATAGTGCTTATTAAAGAATAGCGGTGTGGTTTGTTGGAATGGTTCCAAGCAAGAACACCGCAGCATCTCTCACAACCTAAGCATGAGTTTCGTACTGTTGTTGTAGGTACTAGATATATGAAGATGTGGTCTTGATTCTAGTGGGAGTTATGTTAGTTATGATGTTCAGATAAACATGATATGGTCATGTTTGTGAAAAAAAACTGACATCAGCATTATTTGATTATTGGATAATTAAATAATGGTCCCAAAGTATTTTATGTTCATTTTATAGGTCATCAAGTTGAGGACTTGATCATGGAACCCTATAAGCAAAAGATGACATAAAATTATCTTTGTCCCTAGTCGAGGTTGTTAAAGTGGGACACTAACAACCGCGAGAGACTAGCATGTGAGGTGACTGTTGGACTAAGTTTCATGGAGTCATTGATATGATTATCACAGTCAATCACATAGATATATGTTGGTGAACATATGATCGGACATGACCCGCTAATGAGAACTCTACAGGATAGTTATATCTGTGTCATGAGAGGTTCTCATTACTACTATAGAGTATAGTACTTAGACCTGAGTTCATCATGCTTTCTAGAATATGAATTGGTGCACTTTGACCTTGTCAAACGTCGATCCGTAAATGGTGGCTATAAAGGCATTGCTCAGGCGTATCATGAAGTATGTGTAGAAACAGGGATGGAACGAGAAGGGATTTGCCTCTCCTATATAACAGGAGATAAATATCTCAGGGCCCATCGAAGATTTGATACTGAGAAAATGCATGGCCGTGCTCAAACGAGGTGATTGTCAGTCGTTTGTTTTATCAGTATAGATCAGGAGTTCGATGAACATGATGTTGGCTATAATAAGGATGACACAGTTTCTTGCCTTATGCCATCTCGAGATATAGCGACAAAGGGAATATAGGAATAGATGATTCCAGTACAAGTGGGAGATTGTTGGGATTGTGTCCTGAAATCACATTGTACTTACTCTAAAGATAGTTGTATTGTCGAGATCGGACAATTCATGTGATAATGGGTAGTCATAATGTTTTGCTAAAAACCGCTTATGACAAATGAGATGTAACTCATTTCTAGTATCGTGTGAACCTACAGGGTCACACACCTAAGCAAGCTGGATACACTTTGTATGGGATTGATCATTGGCATATGATCCGATCAATGTGTATTGGATACGCATTGAATTGAGTTTAGAAGAGTTGTGTCGATCGATGCAATGAGTGTGTCGATCGACGCAGATTTTCGAAAGGGTGTGTCGATCGATACAGTAAGTGTATCGATCGATGCACATTGGGCCTCGAGACTGACATTTCGAGGTGATGACTTAAATGAGTCGGGTTTGATCCGACAGTCGTGAGGTCATCCCAGGTCGATATATAAAGTCTTATATGATCGACCGGAACCCGGGCCGTCAGTGTTGCTTCTCAGAGAGAAGTCAGAAACACAGAAACTCACAGCATCCCATCAGATCCTATCACCGGTACTAGCATCCCGGCGGATTCTAGCTTGTGTGCGTGTGGACTACGGTAGAGGCGCAGCGATTGAGGCGCTCTAGATCTCGTTTACCTGCTCATCCTTCCGCTGCCAATCTCCAGGTAATCACGAGGTCAGTTCTAAGATTCAATCACCTAGACCCAGGATCCTAGGGAATCCAACAAAACCGCCCATGAATATTATTTATCCTCTCGTGTAAAATTTCTTCCCCATTTAGCCATGGCGGAGGATCGTCTTGGACTGTTTTGTTTTTCAGGAAAGCTCTAACGTTTCGCCTATAGGGATGTCCTCCAGGCAAAAACATCCTGTTACAAACGAACCAACTGTGCTTCCTTCCATGTGGCAGCCAAAAAGATTTTGTATCGTCCATACAATA